>LPNX010708893.1:159618-260500 GCA_001517045.1 Pseudotsuga menziesii
GAATTCACGGGCCTCTTTCATTTACCACAAATGAAAAATGTATGCAGAATTTAACACTCAAACTCCATGCACAAAATTAGGGCAAAATTAGGTTTTGTGCAATGTCCAACGGTCAAGGACCACACAACAATACAATATGCAACTTTTTACCTTCACGTGACTGAGCAATGGGTGCAGTGTATTACAACTCTCCACGCAGGCTCCAACGCAATTCTTTAAGCTCCAGTGACTCGCAACATCCACGCAGATAGCAGTCTCCAGGTAGGAGGAATATTTAACACAGTCTTCAATCTTGAATCTTCAATGCAGTTTCTTCCACTTTGACGCCAGTGTGGGCTTTACTAAAGGAATCCTTTATACTATCCTGCATGAACTGAAGAGGTCGCAGCATACAAACAGAATGAAGAATGGACGCAGCACAAAGAGCTGTCTTCAATACATATATTAGTATGATATATCACTCTATATCAATCAATATATTTTGTAGAACTGTCATGCGGCCACCTCAAGAGTTCTGCACTTTTCTCCAGCAAGTTCTGGATTGTTCTCACGTAAAATATTGAATACTATCTCAATGCATATTTCAATACACAGCTTCTATAAACTCACAGCTCCAATACATTCAAAATCAAAGCTCCACATTGTTAACGCAGTCATGCATGAGTGCCTCCACGCAGCATTAAAGGAGTGAGCCTTCAAACAAACAGACTATCCCACGCAGCTCAATGCAGCAGAGATATCACATCGCAGCCTTTAGAATATCTTCAATACCAGTCTCCAAAACGTTGGTAGGGATTCCACCCTAGCCTCAACGCACCAGTCTCCACGCACTCTCAAAAATTTAGGGTTTCCACCCTAGCCTCAACGTAGATAATCTCCAGCACACATAGCTATCTGAAATAGCGTGGACTATCGAATTGGTCGCAGACTCTGGAAATGGGGTCTGAAACGGCTTTGCGATAGAGAAAAATGATGAGATATGGCAGCAAGCGTGACGCGGATGGGGAGCTCGTCCTGGCAAGCTATCTGGATGGGGAGCTCGTCCTGGAAAGCTATCTATAGGCGACAATTTTGGTTCACAAGACCATGGAACAGGCGCTGGCGTTTCATATGGTAAACAAGCTGTCGAGCCCCACCTTTTCCAACACGCTCCTCTACAATCTGGTCGTGGACGTTTTCAAACATCGCAGCATCTCTCAAGAAATTCGTAGCAATTACTCGTCAAAGGAGACGGTCAACATATGGCATACAATACTGAAGAAAGGGAATGGAATTCCTCAAGATCTTGCTGAATCGCAGGATGACCTCGGCTTCACAAATCGCAGGAGGACCTCGGCTTCTATTGTCCCCACACGCTGCACAAATAACTTCAATATATATATACTCAAAAGCATATATAATCACGGAGCATATAGACTGATATATGCAGCATATAAACTCACTCAACATATAAAATTTCAATAGCTCCAAAACTCAATAATATTGCCTTAGGCAGCATATATTATCATTCACGACAGTCTTCTCACAACACATATAGGGAATATATTACTTTAGGGTTTGCAGCATCCAATTCTCAGTGAACTGAGGGCGCACTATACCCAGCCGCTTCAATGCAGAATTAGGGTTTCACTTGGAGGAGGAGTACCAGGAGTAACGCATGCAGGCAGGAGAGACTGGCAGGCAGCTCTGAAAGAGCAGACTGGCAGGCAGAATGGCAGGAAGGAGGGCGCAGAAATGCAGCAGGAGTTATGGCAGACAACCTGCTCTGATACCACTTGTTGGTAATAACTCCCGATTCCAAATTGATTATTCAAATGCAAATGCCTATATTTATACATTTCATGAGGCGGTTGATTACCAGCCTTTTCGCCTTCCTAGCTATTCATATTCCTATTATTTATTTACAATAATCCTGACGGATTATTCTAACACTATTAATATAAAACAGAGATTACAATAGTGACAACCTCTGTCGGCAAATCTGCAAATCAGAGAAACTGAGTCCTCCACTTGGGTGTCCACCACTTCAATCCTCCATCTCTTGATAGCAAGCTCATAAGCAAAGGCAAGCTTGGGAATAACACAAAGTACTCCAAGGGACAAAAGGATGCAGACTCAAGTATAAGCTCCGGCAACAATGGACTGTAGTTCTCTTGCTCTTCAATTCCTCTCCCTTTCAATGCATCCAAAGGGTTCCTTATATAGTGCTTCAATGGGGTAATGGAAGGTCAAATCCAAGCGATCTATAGGCATATGGAAGGCCAAGAGACAAGTGATTTGCATCCACATCAAGGAAAACTCCAAAACTATTTGGCCTTTTGCACACATCCCGATGTACATGGGTTTAAGGGTCAAATCCGGGTATATACGCGAGAATGGGTTTAAAATTTGCGTATATCAAATAAGACATGTTTTTAGGGATTGGAAACATCAAAGGTACAAAAATGGCCCATGGGGTTTAAAGAGTCTATAGAGGGACAGCGAAGGCCATAAAGGTGTGATCCACCATGTGTGGTAAAATCAGCTGTAACATCAATAGTCAAACTATTTATCCAATCGTCGGTCAAGCTGACTTTTGAGACTGGAAGATTGTAGGATTTGGTTATGAATGCGAGGGTAAAAGAGGCAAAACCCTTTCCTTCAAAATTATACATGATCATATCTCTTGCATCCATCTTACACAAAATCCAGTCGATTTCCTCGACGCAAGGGAACAACTCCAATCATGTGGATACCTTCGTAATCTCTGATCTCAATATGTTTTCAAAAAGGGGTAAATCCTCCAATCCCACGTTTGGGACCTTCTAATATTGGAGCATATGATATATCTTCCCCCATTTGAATTCCGGCTTAGCTCCAGTTATATATATGGTGTCTTCATTGATTATTTATGTCCTAGACATGATTTATAAGTCTGATTATTCCTCAGCAACTTTAGATTTTTTTCTTTCCTTTCTTGGGCATGGTATCGGGTGCAGACTGAGGCTATACAAAAACACACCAAAACATGTCTTAGCATCCCTACGATTATAAACACATGTATTCATATACATAAGGAAATGAAGAACTACTATAAAACTTGCAAGGCATATAAGAAATCTATCAAATCATTTCCTTTTCTAGAACAAGCTTGACCAGTATTTCCTTTACCGCACCATCCTTATCCATCAGAAAACAACTTTGTACTGTAAACGAAACTCTGCATACCACCAAAATCCAAACCTAAGGTGAGGTCAAAAACCAGGACAATAAAACCTAGTCCACGTGCAGGTTTGAAATGTCATGTCAAGATATCTACTTTCAAACATCTAGCATTCTAAGTCATGATACCAAGGATCGATCAAAACTATTTTTCAAACCCTATGCATGACCTCTTTTATGAAACTCACAGCTTGCAAAAAAAAAAATCCAGAGAAAAAATATGGTGATTCGATGGCGTCGACCACCAGGGCCAACAACTTCTGACGAGACACGTAATTTAAGAACCAGAGGAACACAATGGCTTTCTAAGCTTATGGCTTCGCTAACCCCTATCATCGCAGATAAATACAAACCAGGTGAGGAAGGGTTGATGGAAAACTCAGGCCATTTCAGTCTCATCTTTACACAACCAGGGATTTAAGCCAGCCATGTCTCAGGTCTGAACGGTATTGGACCAGAAAAAGGTTAGGAACAGGTAAAAGGGAAAACCACAGTTGGTTGCAAGCTAGGTCAACAAACAAAATATGGAGGGTTGGGTCAGATGGCTTGAGCAAAAACAAACCAAGAGGATGAGGAGAAAAACTTTTAAATCACAGCGAAATCGACAACCTTAGTATTGTAAAACAAAACCTAAATGTGATATCACCCCAATTGTAAAAGGTCAAAATCAATGCCATTCTACCAATCATAAGAAACATGACAAGGATTGAATCCTACCTTATAGGGACAACTCGAAGGTTGGTGAAGAGCTTGGCGCCAAAGGCTTTGTAAGCTACAAATGGAAATCCTTCGGAAATCCATAATGTATGCTCAAAACGGGCTATTCTCCACAATCCTTAACAAATTGTAACACCCGCAATCAAACCGTAACAAACAATAATGAATCCTCGGGATTATATAAGGAGAAAAAAATAAAAAAACATTTAATGCGGCCAATAATGTCGCACGCGCGAGTGAAATGACGTTTGGCGCCCACGATTAAGACTTCATCGACAAAATACAGTATCGGCAGGGCGAGATGAAACTTTCAACCGTGTCGGCTCCAAAACCATGATTCTACCGCAACTATCATTACTCTCCATGAAATATCAACCAACAATGCATTTGCATAACCTTCCTGAGGTAGCGGCAGTGAAGGATTGACTACACACCATAAATTATGCTGCCTTCGTCAGAAAGAAAATTGACAACAGACTGACACTGTCGGAGACAACTACCAAGAACACCCCAATTAAAGCCTATCGGTAGACTCTCAAAGAGATAATTAATCGACATAAACAAACCTACAGCTAACCTAAGCCTCACCGTCGAAATGAGAAAATAACCGTCGCTATCAACCAGTCTTTTGCCTAACTTTCTGATGGGGAACCATCGGCTTAACAAAACGAAAACTAGCCGGATGCATCGACTCTAATATTTTGAAAGAATACGAAACTATTGGGTGGGGACTCAAACGACAATCCAACCTACCCAAACGATGCAATCCATAGTATAAAATTGGCTGAAAACATTAGTATCGACAAAAACTCAAAATATTTCTGACAAACGTTGAAAACCCCTAGTAGAGATGTCGCAAAAATGGCTGGAAGACTATCGGATAAAGATCCAAAATTTCTCTGGTGTCTTAGTGAAATGATGAAATATTTTTCGACACATCGTGAAATAAGATGTGTTACAGCTGATTTTACCACACATGGTGAATCACATTTTTATGGCCTTCCCTGTCCCTCTGTAGACTCCTTAGACCCCATGGACCATTTTTGTACTTTTGATGTTTCCAAGATCATCCCTAAAAACATGCAAAAATTGCCATACACGACGTTTAAACCCTTTCTCGCGTATATACATGGGTTTGACCCCCAAAACCGCGTACATCGGGATGTGTGCAAAAGGCCAAATTCTTTTGGAGTTTTCCTTGATGTGGATCTGACCCACTTGTCTCCTGGCCTTCCATATGCCTTGAGATTGCTCGGATTCGACCTTTCATTACCCCATTGAAGAGCTATATAAGGAACCCTTTTGATACATTGAAGGCATGAGAAATTGAAGAGCAAGAAAACTATAGTCCATTGTTGTCGGAGCTTATACTTGAGTCTGCATCCCTTTGTCCCTTGGAGCACTTTTGTGTTCTTCCCAAGCTTGCCTTTTGCTTATGAGCTTGCTATCAAGTGATGGAGGATTGGAGTGGTGGAGGCCCAAGTGGGGGACTGAGTTTCTCTGATTCACAGATGTGCCGACAGAGGTTGTCTCTATTGTAATCTTTGTTTTATATTAATAAAAATATCTTTTCCTATCCAATAATGTGTATTTGAATGAATATTTGATCCATGGATGATTTCAGATGATTATATGTTATTGATTATATATGCTAGAGTAGTTCTAACATGATTATATATAGCATGCTTGTCTTGTTTATTGAATGTTGAGGAAGCAATTTATCAATTCAAGCTGGAGTTGGAAAGCTCAATGGGGATCTACATCAACTGTCCGGAATAAGGTACCAATCAAGATCCTTTAGTGTTAGATATTTGGTTTCTCTTGCATATAGGAAAGGATTGATTTCTGGAGTCAAGTTGTCTATTGTGGTACCCCAAGCCATAGGAATTTCTCTCCGTAACAGAATTGGCGACTCCGCTGGGGAGTTCCTAGTAATTGTCCTTTGGGGGTTTTATCGACATTCAATGTTCTTGAATTGCTCTGATTTCTCTGTTTCTGAGTCGGGTTTGGGGGCATGTTTTCCTGGAAGTGTCTTATTGGTGTGAATTTTGTCTCATCTTATCTATTTTCCTTCATTTTTATACATTTTTCTTCCTGTACGCGAGTTTTTAACTCACAGTCACGTATGCACACGGTTTTGACTACTATATCCACGTACATATGCGGGTTTTCTACATACAGTCATGTATGCCCTGATTTTTACCTTTTAGAGGAAGACTGATTGTTGCTAGGTGAATTTTGATGATTATTGAGTCTCCTTTGATACTGCTAGAGTCTGTATACACCTCTATTTCTGACCAGAGACACCTTTTTTAGGGTAAAGTTTTTTTAAGAATGTTCTTGTCATTGCATTTTCAATTTTTTGTTTTGGGATTAGTGCATTAGATTTATTTTACCTTATTACTTTGCGTGAGTGCTATTTGATTGTGCTTGTAGAGTCTGGGGGTGGTAGAATCATTCTTTTGCTTTGCTATCTCATTTTTATTCAAAAAATCCAAAAATATTTGCTTCTTTGCATCATTATGCATTGCACTTTGCACTTTGCATGGTACTTGCACTAGGTTTTCTTAGAGAAGTATTAGTCAGGCTTTCATATAGGAATGATTGCATTTGTCATTTGAAGAAAATTTTGCATTTCACATAGTATCATGCCATGTTTTTCATTCGACACAATGCATTTGCATTGATTGTTAGGTGTGCATTTTACTTCATGTTGCGTCATAACACCATTGGTTGCACGGTCATCTACCTTTTTTGAGTAATAAAGCCAAATAAAATCAACACTTAATTAAAATGGATTACACTATTTTCTTTGATAGGGTACACCAACAAGATTAGGTTTTAGGGTCTTGGAATAGTTCATTGTGAGTAAATTTTCCAAGACCACTAAACAACAACATGTATGTGTCTGTCCAAGTGAGAGTGTGAAATTACTTGGTATAATTAGTGTTTCTCAGGATCCTCCTCTTACAAGGGAGTTAAGCACGAGGCAGTGTGAGCGGTTATTTATTGGGATGACCCCTAGTCATAACTGAGTAGCACCGGAGATATTTCCAGGATTGTATTCGTATCCGGGGGCTCTTTCGATAGTTTCAGGCTTTTCTACCTTGCCCATACGATCAATCCTGCCTACGACTATCCACTTGAGCATTGATTATATTGAGGTGACCTTATTTTCCTTACCTAGGTTATCAAGGGGGTACTTTGTAGGGGTTATTGTATAGGTGTCCCGGCCAGGTTGGGATCAGACAACACAGTCTCTATATGTGTTGAAGCTGAGGGCCACAATAATTGGTTACGAACCTCTGATTGTTGTGTATGGGAGTCTCAAGCCTCTCCTAGGCGATACATGCTTGCTTCATTCAGGAGCTCACATATCCTACCCTTATTTTCTTGTGATTGTCTTTAGATTATATTGGTGTATTCTCTATGCATGTTAGCCTTGCTTAGGGTTTGCGTAGTTAGAGAGTCTTTTTCATTTTTTTGAGTCATTGTGGATTCGGGTGCGGCACCTCGTCATTCTCATCGTTTAACAAGACTTCTACCTTCTACATCTCCTCCTCCTTTGGGAGAGAGAAATATACAGTCCAGGCAGACTACTTCTCACATTGATTCACACACGATGGGAGATCATGAAGATGAAATTCTTGAGTTGTCTTCTCCACCTCATGAGGTTGGGGAAGAAGATCATATTCATGTATATGATCCTTCACCTAATATACCTACACACTCTAGGTTTGATCCTTCACATGATATACCCACACACTCTGGGTACGATCCCTCATTCACAAGTCACCGGTATTGGATGCCGGGAGACGAGACTCATCATGAACCTACGAGCACTAGTTATGTTAGTTATGGCATGTCTGGTATCCCTGCACACGATATGGAACATCATGCCGAGTCAGAATTTGATCCTAGCACTATGCCTAGGGGCATTCCCATTCCTTTCCATGCGGAGAGATTTGGGAGCACGAGTCACATTGCACTCTCCATCCCGGCAGTGGAGGCTACATCTCACGTTCATCCTAGACCTGGTGTTAGTAGTCCCATTTGGATACCAGAACCAAGACGAGTGACTATAGGGAATACCACTTACATAGTTTCACATGTCCCTTCATCCTCTATTCCTAGTTCTTCGAATGCTATTCCTCCCTATCATTCATGTGGTCCTTCGGGCCAAAATGTAGCTATGAGTCATGTTCATACTGCTGCTACTCGCGTAGTTATGTCTCAGAGTCAAGTAACTCCTATTTTCTCGGGAGGTCGTATTCCTACTTCTAGAGGTCATATTCCTACTTATGGAACATCTATTCCTACATATGGAGTTTTTCATGGGACTTCTTATGGACCATATTATGGACCACAGTATGCATAGAGTTATTCACCTTATGGGTACAGGTATCAACAACCCGCTTACTCCCCAAATTATGGCTTTGTAGCCCCAAATAGTCAAGGTACACCACATTATGGTGCTTCCATGCCACCCTACATGGGTCAAATGGGAGGAGGATACTATGGCCATGGCCATGGTGTTTACGGTCATCAGTCCTATGTGAACCAAAATTATCAGGGAGCATCTCATCGACCTGCTCAACCTAGACTCCCTTTCCTCGCAATGTTAAATTTTCCTGACTTGTCAAGACTAACGAACGATCCAGTCTCTCATGACCCAGCTTGGCCGGCTATCCCTAATAAGCTTCCCTCGGACATTCCCAAATTCAAGGGCAAACCAGGAGAAGATCCTAGTGAACATGTTACTACATTTCACCTTTGGTGCTCTTCTAATTCCTTACACAAAGATTCAATCCGTTTAAGGCTATTTCAACACACCCTTATAGGGCCTATAGCAAAATGGTACATAAAGTTACCTAGGGGGGCATTCATTTTGTTTAATGACCTAGGTATGACTTTTCTCAACCACTTCCAGCTACCAGTGCATTACGATGTTGGTACGGAACTATTGTCAACATTTTGGCAAGATAAAGCCACGCATATCTCGGACCATATCCAAGAGTGGCGTAGATGGAAGAGATTGATTAAAGCCTTCATACCACTGGAGTTTCTCCTTGAATGGTTCCTTAAATCGTTACTATCTTATATAGTGAAGGATGTTTCTACATCACGAGTTCAGAACGAGGA
Organism: Pseudotsuga menziesii; assembly: GCA_001517045.1. NCBI lineage: Eukaryota > Viridiplantae > Streptophyta > Pinopsida > Pinales > Pinaceae > Pseudotsuga > Pseudotsuga menziesii. The sequence goes on from LPNX010708893.1 coordinate 168,679, forward strand.
AAAAGCCATTTTTAGGGCACACGAATTCAATTTGATTTATGCTCAATCCGGTTTGTTATATGAGATCATTCCTAACGCTCCGTGTTCTAGTTTCGACCCTAAGATCAAACCTGGACCACATGCCGATGGAATTGTTGGTTGTACGAGTACCAAACCTGCAGATTCAATTGTGAAATAGGTGAGTCAATTTTCTATCAACCAATCTGCCTCGGGACAAGCCACGGATTCGTCTCAACCCACCCAAACGGCGAGTGTGCTTTCGATGCAATCGTCAGACCATAAGGGTAACCAGCAACCCAAAAGGAATAAGAACAAGGGTAAAAACAATCGTAAGGGTGGGAATAGGAATGAAAATGCCAATTCTAATGACAAGAATGCCCGAAATGTTGGGGGTACAAGCAGCCTAAACGTAAGGTTAAGTTTCCTTGCAATTTGTGTAAGGATGACCACCTCACTCACTTGTGCCCTTGGATAGAAGAAGCCTCGAGATTCATAGCGCAGGGCCTAGCTGTGCTGACTAACCCTTTACCTCATAATCAAAATATTAACTTGAGGACCCATGATCATTCTAGTGGGGATCAAGATTCGCTGGAATATTGTAGTGGTCATGGTTGCATCAACATGGTGTGTGCTACTAAGGTTGTGACTCGTGTGAAGGACTATGGTTCGTCACAACCAGGCCTTGGAAAGGAACCTTCTCCACCCAGGATTCCTTTGCATATTGAAAATCCTATGGATAAACCTGAAGTTGCACCTCGCATTCCTAAGGGAGTCCTTAAGCATTCAGGGCACAATCCTAATGCCCGAGCCACTCAGAACTATTCTGTTGTTGAGGATTTGGGCCACACTTCTTGTGTGATGTTTGCACTCGAAGTACTTCAGAGTTGTCCTTAGCAAAGGAAGACTTTACTTTTTTCTCTTTGTGTTAACGATGATCACTCTTCCTCTGTCATCAAATTTGAAACCGCAGGACTACAGCCTTGCTTACCTTACTATGTGTCTCTCTTGATTCATGTAGAATGTCTTAACATGACCGTCAAACGCACTGTGATTGACGAAGGCGTTGCTACTTTCGTGATGTCTTTGGCATGTTGGAAGGGTTTGAGTTCCCCCGAGTTCTCTAAATCCACTACCATGTTGACTGCTTTTGATGATAGAACGTTTCGGCCGCATAGGATTCTTCCTTCCCTTAAGTTCTGTTTGGGAGGGAAGACCATCGCAATTGAGGTCGAGGTGGTTGATGCGCCCCTTGACTACAATCTGTTACTAGGTAGGAATTGGATGTACAGTATACAAGCCGTAGCTTCTTCTCTATTTTGAGTTGTATGCTTTCCATTTATTGGGAAGATAGTTACAATTGATCAAATGTCATTCAAGAATCCGTGTGTCACCACATCTTCGGGAGCTTCTGTCTCGATTGTTGAGCACTCTCAGCCGGCAACTAGGAGTGTGGGCGTTGGCATGTACCCATCCCTTATGGAATCCTTTAGTTGTACTACACCTATTCTTATGATCAGGTCTAGTTCCAGTGAGGCTTCATCGTCATTGCATTTGATGTCTTTTCGCACCACTCATATGGATTCTTCCTACACCGAGTCCTTCATGTGAGCCTATCGGAATGGACATGTCATTGCCTGCAGCAATGATAGCATATCAAGCTAATATTGAATGTGTTGCAGAGCCTAGTCTTTCCTTTTCGCAAACAAAGGAGGAGGACCCATATGTGCTACCTACATGGGTAGTTGAGTCTTCTCACACACATGAATGCCTTGATAGTGTTTTTCCATCAGATGAAGCTATTATTGAGGCTATGTCTGGAGTTGAGACACCTTGGGAAGAGTTGCATCATAGATCTTATTTTCTTCTCAAGCTTGACCGTTTGGAGTGTGAACACTTGAGGGAGATTCTTAGTGAGAGAATTGGTAGTCCCGTGGTTCCGTTAAGCTCTCCTGGTCCGATGGCTGATGGAAACATGGCGAATATATATTCTACCATCCCTATCAATATCTCTCGTGAACCTGGCAAGATTGAGTCTATATTGGGGCATAATGTTCCCATGCTGAGATTCAAGAGTATACCGAGCTGTTCAAATAATTTCATGATGTATTTGCTTGGTCATACGAGGAAATGCCAGGTGTCGACCCTCGCATTGTTGCATGAAATTAAAACTTGTCCCAATGCTAAGCCTGTTCGACAATGCTTGCGTGCAGTGAATCCTATAAAAGCACCCGTGATTAAGGCTGAGATAGAAAAACTGTTGAATGTCATTTTTATCTATCCCATTCCCTTGACGGAGTGAGTTTCAAATCCCATTTCGGTTCATAAGAAACAAGGAACAATCCGTATATGCACTGATTTCCGTGACTTGAATTGTGCCTATCCTATGGATAATTTTTCCACACCATTTATCGATCAAATTTTGGATGAGTGTGCGGGAAGCGAGGTATTTTCCTTTATGGACGGCTTTTCTGGATACAATCAGATACAAATCAAACCTGAGGACCAACATAAGACTGCCTTTATTTGTCCTTGGGGTACCTTTGCATATCATAAAATGCCTTTCGGCCTTAAAAACATCGAAGCCACTTTTCAATGGGCTATGACCTTGATCTTCCATGATCTCAAATCAATTATTGAAGTCTTTTTGGATGACCTCACTGCTCATTCTCGTTAGAGGATGCGTCAATCCTACCATTTGAGATTAGTGTTCGAAAGGTGTCGCCATTACTTGGTTAGGTTAAATCCTCATAAATTCATCTTTTGTGTGAAGTCTGGTCGCTTATTAGGGTTCATTGTCTCCAAGGAGGGTATAAGAGTCAACCATTTGAAGGTTGAGGCAATACTTCAATTGTCTCCCCTGAGAAACATTAGACATCTTCAATGTTTTCAAGGCATGGCAAACTTCTTACGGAGATTCGTCGTTAACTTTGCCAATTTGACTAGAGGATTTATGCGTCTTTTGAAGAAGGACACTACCTTTTGCTGGGATGAGTGAGCCGAGGAGTCCTTTGATGCACTTAAGCGAGCCTTAGCATCAGCCCTGGTGATTAGTCCACCCGACTATAACCGTGACTTTCTACTTTATGTGGCCACGTCCATGGAGACGATTGGTATGGTTTTGGTTCAGGAGGATGAGGAGCTCTAGGAGCATGTCATATATTATTTGAGACGAAACCTTATAGATGTGGAGATCTGTTATTCCCATGTGGAGAAGCTTTCCTTAGCTACCGTTCATGCAGTTCAAAGATTGAGACACTATATTCTCCTTCGCCAGACCTTGGTGGTAGCCCATGTCAATCCATTTCAGTTCATCCTCACTAGAAGGATGATAGGGGAAAGTATAATAAGTTGATTGTCATCTTGCAATAATTTGATCTCTAGTTTGTTTTGGAAAAATCAAAGAAATCGTTGATTTTTGCGGAGCTTATATCCGATTTACCGAGCGAGGAGGAGGAGGAAGTTTGTGAAGATACGTTTGTCGATGAGCACATTTTCCTGATCTCAACTTTGGATCCATGGTATGGGGATATTATCATATATTTACAAACATTGAAGGTCCCTACTCACCTTTCATGGGATGAACGACGACGGTTACATCACGTATCCAAGAATTACCTCATAGTGGATAACACATTGTATCGTCGTGGGGTAGATTTCATTTTACGTCGTTGTTTAACTCATGAGGAGGTTGAGCTTGTGTTGAATGATTGCTACGGAGGGGCGTGTGGTGGTCATTTATCTGGGCTTTCTACAGCCCAAAAAATCTTGAGAGCGGGTTATTTCTGGCCATTGATCTTTAAGGATTGTGTTAATGTGGTCAAGAAGTGCCACCCTTGCCAGTTGTTTGCACATAATATGCGCTCACATCCTTCCCTGTTACATCCAATTATCACCATCAATCCCTTCACTAAGTGGGGGCTTGATTTCATGGATTGCAACCCAGCTTCAGCTGGGGGGCATCATCATATTATTGTGGTTTTTGACTATTTCACGAAATGGGTTGAGGCTATGCCCATGGTTAAATCCGACGGTGAGACAGCCACACATTTCGTATTCAACCAAATCATTACTCGGTTTGGTATTCCGAAAGAGCTTGTCACTGACCATGGTAGGCACTTTCAGAATCGGATGATGGAAGAGTTGGCCTCGAAGTTAGGGTATAAGCAGGAGCATTATTATTCTTATTACCCTCAATCGAATGGACAGGTTGAAGCAGTGAGCAAATCACTCAAGTCCATTCTCCAACGAACCATCGCACAAAGCAAGACCAATTGGCATATCATGTTATATCCTGCTTTGTGGGCTTATAGGACCGCAGTTAAGACTGCCACCGGTTTTTCTCCATATCAGCTTGTACATGAAGTGGAGTCTATATTGCCGATTGAGTGCGAAATCCCTTCTTTGAAGCTAGCCATAGATCTTTTACCAGACACTTCCCCATTGGACGAACCTTTGGTCCATTTAGAGCAGCTTAATGAGCAGCACCGAGATGCTTTAGTAGCTCTAGAAGTAAATAAGCGTCGCGTTCAGGTCCAATATGATAAATATGTTCGTCCAAGGAAGTTTAGTGAAGGAGATTTGGTCCTTTTGTGGGATCAAGCTAAAGAACCATTGGGAGCAGGAAAATTTAACCCCATGTGGAATGGTCCTTACGTTGTTAAACGTGTGTTAGAGAAGGGTGCATATGAGTTAGTAGATTACGAAGGGGCAGCCTTGGCGTAGCCTAGAAATGGGCTCTATCTTAAAAAGTACTATGCATGATTCTCAGCCAGGGCTGACTATTGTATATTATTGTATAGTATTTTGCATAGTTAGGTTTTTTTATGGTGATCGGGTTTGTTGATTAGCTTTCGTTTCTTATAGCAGATGCCAATGGAATATTCCATCTATATAGGATTTGCGGATGGTGCTAGCCGCCACACTCAACACTCAACCTCTGTTGCTTGGGTGATTTATACTCCTACGGGCCAGGTATTGTCTTCAAGAGGCGTACGTTTACGGCCCTCTTCAAACAATGTTGCTGAATATAGTGTCGTTATCGAGCTTCTACGGGATGCCATTTCACATGGTGTTCTATCTCTTGAGGTACGTCTTGATTCAGAGTTAGTAGTGTCACAACTTAATGGCTTGTATCATGTTAGGGATCCAACATTATTATAAATATTCTTACATGTGAGATTGTTAGAACGGCAATTTGACGACATAACATAAATACATGTTTCAAGAATTTATAATCAAGTTGCTGACTCATATGCTAACTATGTGTTAGATTGGCATTTGTTTCGCAGAAAATAAGCTCATCACAAACATACATTTTTACACATGTAAATAAATAAATCGATCATCATAAAAAAATTTCATTAAACATCCAAAATGTGATAATACATAAGTGTCATAATACAAAAATGGGGCTTCCGAGCCACCAAAATATAAATACACGGTAGTACAAAATGTATCACTCCCAGGTATCTAAGCCTAGGGAGGAGGAGGGGGATTTTTATCGTGGAATGTCACCACGGCTCTATCTAGCCATTGAAACAACCGCACCCATGCTCGTGGCACACCCACCACCTGACGTTGCATGGCCTCTGCCAGGTCCTCGACCTACACCATGGGTACCCTATGTGTCAGCCACATGAAGTTTTTATGAATGCTTTGGAGCATCCACTCCACATCCACACCCATAATGTCATCTCCTATTCCCCTCCATCTATGATGAGGGAAGCCTCCAGGCCGCCGTGGTCCTACATATGCATACATATGACAGGATGTCACTATGTGTTGTCACGCAAAAACATGTCTTTTTGAGTCTATATATATCAAAAAGCACAAAATAAATTAAATAATTCACAAAACTTAAAAAGAGGGTTGGGATTCGTTATCAATGTCACCATATTTTGATCCTGGTGGTAGAGGCATGTCGGGATCTCCCCGAAAATCTATCCCCGCATAGGGGTAATCATCAATGGCAACTATCTGCCGCCACCACCATGGAAAGAAATCAGTTGGATAGGGGTTGGACACCCTACCTCCACCCAATCTACGCATCGCATCTACCCAATGTTGTTGGGGAAAATCTCGAACCCCGTGAAGAGGAACGTCAACTCTAGGGCTCAATCCTGGAACACGCTCAAAGAAGAAAATGCTTAGTATACTGCTAAAACCGAAGTTTCGTACTCTGCCCATCTTGCACTCACTGAGTTGGTGCTTCATGTTTCTCAACAATGCAGTGCTCCAATCGTAAACCGTGGGTCTCATGCACTCCACTGCATAGAACATCAAGGGTTGCGAGGCCTGGTGGAGTGAGGCTAGCCCTGCTATCCTACCGAGTGTCGGTATTATGGCCTTTAGGCCTAGCACCTGTATGGAGTTAGTTGGGATCTAACTCTCAACCTTCTTTGTGTTCGGATAATAGTATATAACTATATACTCATCTATGGTGAGGCCACCTACGGGCCCGCGAGAACGTAGGTTCACCACTTCCCCCGTCAGGACAATCTAGTAATGAAGTATATGTCCTCCACTTCTATGGTGAGGGAAATCCCGTCGATTTTGAATGACTCTGAGTTAGGATCCCAGTAGTCTACTAGCATTTGTAGCAGTTTAGGTTTGGCCCTTAAGCCACCAAGACACCCAAACTTGTAGAGCCCGCATGCACGAAGAGCCTATTGTGCCATTAGATCACCCCGTACTGCTTCTTCTACATCCCCGTACTCTCGTTCCCTCCATTCTAGAACCATCCTGCACATTTAATTCAATTTTGGGTCATTAGATGTCTTAGAAAAACTTGAACGTAGCCGCATACACAACTGTTTGCTAAAAAGTCATGTACGTACGCAACTTTGAGGCATTTTTCCGCATATAGCCAGCCCTATACGCGGAAAAATGCCTCAAAGTTGCGTAGCCCTGTACGCGGAAAAATCCTCGATTTCTGTGTGGGCCGCGGTGCATAATTTAGAATGGCCTAGAAATTAAATTGGACCATGGAAAATTGAAAAAATTACATGTAAATGAAATAGCAGGGCATGGGAAGTTACCTGGAAAAAACGGTGTCGAATTCCGCTGACTATATCTCTCGGAATTCGTGTTTGAAGTTCTGAGCTCAATTGGGTAAAAATTTCAAATGTTATATAATGTTTTGAATTTTTTACTATTTATAGAAATTTTTCAAATTTTTGAAAATTTTTACCCCCTTTTCTATAGCTTTGGACCTTTTCTAACCCTTTTGGACCGTTTTTTACTAATATATAATGTAGGAGACCGTTTTGAGCATTGTTTTGACCGTTGTTTTGACCCGTTCGTGCCGATTTCAGGTATGATGTTTAAGCTGGAATATAGGTTAGGTTTAACCTCCATTTGCATTTTGCATGACCTTATGACTATTTCATTATAACCTTAGGTACGAACCCATTCTATCTTGTCACGGAACCTTCTTGCTATTTTAGAAGTGACATGATGTGAATGGTAGAGCTTGACCTTACATGGGTACCCTAGTTAGCTCCTTATTTGCATTTGGTGCCCATGCCGACAGTTTGTCTTTTAGAATGTGGGAGTTCATTGTATAGTATCACCATGACATTTGGCAAGAGACTCATACTCCTCTTGATCTTTTGCTAGCCTGTTTCCCCATGACTCCCTTATGTCAAGTTCTAATTGCATTATCATGAGCTTTGCCTGCCTCATTGAGCCTTATGTTGGCTTCCCTTACTTTGAGTATCAACCATATAGCCTAAGCTTGTCTCATGTCTAGCCATGCAGATCCTTCGCGGCTTGATTCCCTATTTTTACCGGGAGGGGACTTTCCCCCAAGTGTCGCTATCCTACACATGTGTCCTTGCATTGAGCATAAGTATGTTCTGCTGCTTGGAACTAGTTTGTTTGCCCATTTGACACTCGTCTCCTCCTAGTCTGTAACTTTAAAGCGATTTTATTCTTTTTCAAGCTTTTCAAATATTTGAAAAAGTCCAAAAAAAATTAAAAAACCAAAAATCCAGACAAGAAAAGATGTTATCTTTGGCAGCAGTCGAGTCGTGTCACCTTCGAACAAAGCACTGTATATCACATCCGTTGGCTGGGTTAATAGTTTGACTTTAGGAGCTGTACTCGTTTATCTGAGTTTATCTCCACCGACTGGTTAAGCTTCCAGTCCCTATGGAGCCTCTATCGATGCCTCCTATGTCGCAGAGATGTCCCAATTTTGCGTATCAAGTCTATGCTGCCTACATTTAGTCACCATTTTCCTTTATTCTCTTGTTCGAAGGAAGTTGAAACCTGAGTCGACCATTCATCAGTTATATTGACTTTGCATGTCGGCCATTCTCGGAGTTGCTGGTTCGTGCACCTTATGACCGATTCCTTCCACATTATACAGCTTTGTGGAGTACCTCGTGTTGGATGATGGGGGATGCCTTAATGCCCTCCTTCCAGCAGATTTCATCCCATCGACTTTAAATCATTTATTCCGGGATAGGAATCTAGAGTCATGTTTGAGTGCCTTGAGACTTGCAGTCATTAGTGGTAGGTTCTCTCGCCATCGACAGTTTTTGGGAATACATCAATGTCCCCTGATCAATGGATTCTCTCAAGTGTTCGACCTCAACACATTTATTCACACTTGTTAGTTTGCACTCTAGTACCTTGATTCCCATTTTCATTATTGATGGGTGATCTCGCGTCTGTTAACGGTATACATCAATGACCGGTAATCAGACGATGGACTACTATGTTCGACCTTGACACCTCTATTCACATAGTAGGACATGTACTCGTAGTGGTTTATGTAGAAGACCTTCCAGATTGGTGGCATCTCTTATATGCTACCTCCTTGATCGTGCCAGTGTTCATGAGATTTCAGCTCTCGTGACTTGATTCCAGTATATGTCAGACATTTCCAGCCATTATGGATATCTTGATCCATTATATATCTTCAGTCTTCATGGAGATCATTATCCTTCATATATCTTCATCATGGAGATTCTGATCTATTTATATTGTACGTGGCGATGACCACATATGTTATATTGTATCATGCCTATTCATGGCCATTGTACTCTTATGTATCCGGGACTGCTATATCTATTTGTAGTTATGTGCAGACAGTGTATCATTGTATAGTGTTGATTGGATGGCTGGTTCTTCCACTGGGTTCGTCATCACTTCACTTTTGGGATGGACTTATAATTTATTTCGGCCATCGTATGACCCCTTTGACCTCACACATTAGGGGGCATTTGTTACAACTGATTTTACCAAACATGGTGAATCACATTTTTATGGCCTTCCCTGTCCCTCTGTAGACTCCTTAGACCCCATGGACTACTTTTGTACTTTTGATGTTTCCAATATCACCCCTAAAAATATGCAAAAATTTCCATACACGACTTTTAAACCCTTTCTCGCATATATACGCGGGTTTGACCCCTAAAACCGCGTACATCAGGATGTGTGCAAAAGGCCAAATTCTTTTGGAGTTTTCCTTGATGTGGATCTGACTCACTTGTCTCCTGGCCTTCCATATGCCTTGAGATCGCTCGGATTCGACCTTTCATTACCCCATTGAAGAGCTATATGAGGAACCCTTTGGATACATTGAAGGCATGAGGAATTAAAGAGAAAGAAAACTATAGTCCATTGTTGTTGGAGCTTATACTTGAGTCTGCACCCCTTTTTCCCTTGGAGCACTTTTGTGTTCTTCCCAAGCTTTCCTTTTTCTTGTGAGCTTGCTATCAAGAGATGGAGGATTGAAGTGGTGGAGGCCCAAGTGGGGGACTCAGTTTCTCCGATTCACAGACATGCCGATAGAGGTTGTCTCTATTGTAATCTCTATTTTATATTAATAGAAATATATTTTCCTGTCCAATAATGTGTATTTGAATGAATATTTGATCCATGGATGATTTCAAATGCTTATATGTTATTGATTATATATGCTAGAGTAGGTATGATTATATATAGCATGCTTGTCTTGTTTATTGAATGTTGAGGAAGCAATTTATCAATTCAAGCTAGAGTTGGAAAGCTCAACGGGGATCTACATCAACTGTCTGGAATAAGGTACAAATCGAGATCCTTTAGTGTTAGATATTTGGTTTCTCTTGCATATAGGAAAGGATTGATTTCTGAAGTCAAGCTGTCTGTTGTGGTACCCTAAGCCATAGGAATTTCTCTCCGTAACAAGATGGAAATCATCGATCTGAAAATCAAAAATTCTCCGTTGTGTCAGCGAAAATATAGAAATTATTCCAACACATCGGATCAAAAAAAATTTCTTAATTGGTGTAGAAATTCCAAACTTGTTCAGACAAAACAAGTCACCGACAACAAACTTTATTAAGGAGAAAAAAAGTGTCCGAGTAAGATCAAAAGCTAAGAAATCAAAGGGGGGCCATAAAACATAAAAAAAAATTGGGGTAGTGGTTGCAAGTGCAACAATTGGCGACGGCTGGTGAACATAGATCTCTGAAAACACTATCTTTCAAACACAAACTACTTTATGACATAACCTATCTCATGCTCCTTTCAAGATCATTTAAGAATCTAGACTTTTCCAGGAATGTAAAATTCATAACATCACATTGATTTAGTCTCTTAGGATATGCTAATGAGGCTCAGAAGTCCCGATAACTCAGGCTCAGAAATCCCGATAACTCTCATGGGGTCAGAATATGAAGTTTATTTTATTTCTATATTTGGTTGTTGTCGTATATGACACCATCGGGTAGTAGCAAAGTAAAACATATGCATTCGTTTGCTCCTCATTCCCATGCCTTTTTGCATATTTTCCTTTTGAGTCTTCCCAGATTGCTTCTCTTGATATTTGATTCAGTTACTTCCATCCATATTGTCCTTTTGTGTGATCGATGACTTGTTTCAGCTTACAAACGGAGAAGGACCATTTGAGAAATATTTTTATTGATTTATGTCTTCAATATATATTTATGTTTCGGAATTTTGACTCTTTATACTAAGACTTTTGCTTTATGGCATGGGATTATTTTGAATACCCTGCACCTGCTCTTTTTGTTTCCTTTCTGTGGGTCTTTTGCGGCAAGCTTCCTAGGACAGATATTAATGTGAGAGTGAATGGAACCCCAGGATAGTATTCTAGAATTCATGTACCTAAGCTATTTTACAAGGGTTTAAATAAGACTTCAATGTGTTCTTGAAGTAAATTCCCTTCAGTCGTCTATTAAATTAAAGAATCTTGTTTTAATCAAAATTTTCATAGATAACTTCCAATGAATTTAAAATAAATTAAGCAGTTTGTACAGATTCCAATGTCCCCCAAGCACCAAAAACTAAGTTGGCTTATTCTGAAATAAAACTAAACTAAAGCAAAAAACTGAAATAAATCAAAATGCAGAAAACTAAACTCAGCAGAAAGAAAATAAACATACTAAAAGAAATCAGAAACCAAAAAGAAGGGTTTATTTATGTACAAAAGATCTCCTACACTACTAAGTGAATAAGGTTTGATAACTAGACCATTGACAGGCATATTCTTTTCCCACCCCTGCAAATCATGTAGCTTATAAGTCAAAGCTCCTAACTTTTCAGCAATCTCCCATAGATGTTGAAACTTTGTATGTTTGCCCTTTTCATCATGCGAGTGATCCCACTTGAGAACCAAGTCTCCTACTTCAAATCTTCCCTTACCGGACTTATGTTTCTCAAACCACCTCTTAACAATCTCCTATTGGTGTTTAAACCTCTCTTTAGACTTGAACCTAGACTCCTCTAGCTTCAACAAGGTATTAATTCGACCTTGTAAAACCTCACTACCAGACCCTCGCGGTGCTTTGGCTAACTAAGAATACAAAAATAAAATGTTCGGGGGTAAAATATCTTCTTTTCCATAAACTACAGTATAAGGTGACACGCCTAAAAAATTCTTGGGTGTGGCCCTATCAGCCCATAGTGCATTTGGAGGAGCTACATGCCAACTTCTCTGATTTTCTATGACAGTCTTCTTTAAAATTCGGATAAGGTTTTTATTCGTTGATTCAGCTAACCTGTTACCCTATGGATAATAATTAGTAGAATAATGCAATTTTGTTCCTTTTTCATTAGCAAATTCAATAAGCTTAATCGATGAAAATTAATACGCATTATCAAAAACCAGGGAAATTGGAACCCCAAACCTGTTCATAATATTCCCTTGTAAGAAGTCTATGACTACATATCCATTCGCTTTTCATAATGGAATCACTTCCACCCATATTGTGAAGTAGTCAGTGGCTGTGAGAATATATTTGTGTTGCAATGAGTAGGGATTAATTTCTCCAATAATGTCAATCCCCCATTGTTCGAATGGCTCTAAAACAATGACCATTTGCAAAGGTACAGCTATTTTTTCTAGTCTCCCACCACTTTTCTGGCATGTGTCACACTTCCTTACATAACCATGTGCATCCTTAAACAAAGTTGGTCAGTAATATCCAACCCTTAAAATCTTGTGGGCAGTAGTGTCTCCTGAAAAATGTCCTCCAGCAGGACCATCATGCAATTCTTTAACAACTTTAGATGCATCCTCTTGTTCCAGGAATCTTAGAAATACTCCATCATAGTTCTTCCTAAAAAGAACTCCATCGATTATCTGGTAAGATGTCGACTTCAAACGAAGTGCTCTTCTTTGTTTAGAATTCCAGTGTTCCGATAAATATCCTTGTTGGAGGTAATGTATCAGATCTTTGTACCAAGACTCTGGAGCTGTAAATATGGGATGCATATCAATCATTTGCAATTTGGCATCATTTTCCCAATCATCATCTTCATTGTTTTGACTTTCAGCCATTAACTTGCAGAGCCCTTTCCCTTTGATGATAGTAGCTGGTTTAAATTCCAAATCATATTATTGCAAATTTGTTACCCAATTTCTTCTTTGTTCTCCCAATTCCTCTTGCACGAACCACTGGGTGAGGAACTATTACTTTGGTTCTATTTTTAAGAATGTAAGGCCTGAATTGTTTTATTGCTTTAAAGACCGCATACGCATGTTTGTCAATAGTAGGGTAATTCAATTTAGCACCTTGCAACCTAGTGCTCATGAATGATATGGGGTACTCATCTCCCCTTTCTTCCTTCTGTGTAAGCACTGCTACGAGCGAGTTATCAGAAGCAAAAGTGTATAGGATAAAATATTTCTCAAAATCAAGGCTTTTAAGTAAAGGTGCATGGGCTATTGTTGCTTTGACATTTTTAAATGCACCTTTTTCTATGTCAATCCATTTAAACTGTACACTTTGCTTCACCATTTGTTGCAAAGGATTTACTATTTGGGAAAAATCAGGAAAAAACCTTCGAACAAAATTTATAGTCCCCATGAAGGATTGCATAGCCCTTTTATTGTGGGGAAAGGGAATATGTGCTATAACTTCTATCCTCTCCGGGGCTATGGAGATTCCCTTTTTAGAAATAATGTGTCCCAACAGTTTTCCTTCTAATGTTGCGAAAATATATTTCTTAGGATTCAAAGAGATACCATATTTCCGACAACGGTCAAAATTTTGTTTCAAATGAAACATATGCTCTTCTCTCTTCTTGGAAAAAACTGTTACGTCATCCAAATAAATTACCACACTATGGCCAATTAAACCCTGGAAATCTATATCCATTTCCCTTTGGAAAGTGGCTCTAGCATTAATGAGACCAAAGGGCATTCTTTTGTAAGCAAAAGTTCCCCACTTTGTATGAAATGTGGTTTTTAGCCTATCTTGTTATGCTACCAATACTTGGTTGTAGCCTGAAAACCCATCCAATAAGGAGAACAATTCAGAACCTGAAACCATCTGTAAGATTTGCTCCATTGGTGGGACTGGATAATTATCCTTGTCTGAGGCACGGTTCAAATTATTGAATTCTACGCATAGTCTTATTTGACCAGATTTCTTTCTTGTCAGTACAATATTTTCCACCCACTCTGAGTGCCTAACTATGAAAATAATTTTCGCATCAAGTAACTTCTTGACTTCATTTTGGATTAGGGGTTCCAGCTTGAGATGCATCTTCCTCAGTGGCTGCTAAAATGGTTTTACTCCCGCTTTAATAGGAATAACATGTTGGATGATGCAGGTATAATAAGTCTTCAAATCCTCATATGTCCAAGCAAAAACATCTCTAATATGTCGAAATAAACTGATGAATTTGCTTCTCTCACCCGGTGAACATTTCCCCAAGTTCACATGCTTGGGTTCATCCTTTGTCCCAAGATTAACCAGCTCATATTGCATAGATGAACTATTTGTTTTTACTTTTGTCGGTTTCCTGAACTTGTTATTCAAATCAAACATCACTTCCAATGTTCTTACCCCTTTAGGTATGAATTTCCCACTTTTAATATTGGCTTAATGTTCCTCGTCATCAATCATTGAGTCTTTGAAATTTTCATCATTTTCTAAAAACTCTAAGATTTTCTGATCATCATCAAATACCCTCAAATTGGTGACATTGTCTAGTACAGATGGCCTGAAAATCAATTCAATCGAGCATTTGTTATTAGTAGGCACTAATCTTGCAACAGAAGTAGATAACAAATCAGCTGCTACTATTTCCAATCTATGAGTTGAACTAATATTAAAAGCATTAAAATTTGTTAAAAGTTCCCAAAATTCATTTTGGTGTCCCTTTAAATGTGGTAACAGAGAATGAATTGTATTTCGAACCTGTCTGACAATTATTTCAGAATCACCAAAAACTTTTAGATTTCTTACTTTGAATTCAATGGCCTTTTTCAAGCCCTAGATTAGAGCTTCATATTGTGTTGTATTATTAGTACATTCGAAATCTACTCTACAAGAGAGAAAATGTTTATTCTTTTTCGTATCAATCAAGATACAACCGGCTTGTGATCCCTCTTAATTTTTACAACCGTCAAAATATAACAACCAAAATTTATCTTCTAATCCTGCATAACTAATGTTACTCTCTAAATTAGAAACTAAATTAACTATGTTACAATCAATATTATCAGTCCGTAAAAACTGAAGGAGTTCGAACTGTGTATTTGACTCACTAATGGCTTCTTTTGCTTGATAATTTCCAGTTTCAACCTCTACAAAATAGTTACCCAAGACTGGATGTGAGAAACTCACAGGTTCATTTTTCCCTTCCAATTGTGTCACGTTGTGTTTCATATGTGGCTCCCTCATCACCTTGATCTGATTCTGACAGTTCTTGTAGGGAAGCCACATATGCGACCAGTCAGTTGCAAAGTACCCTTCCAATTTTGCAGACCATTCCTTGATCAATATCAAACCATAAGCTTCTGGTATATCCACTACCATGATGTCTATAAACTTGCAGACCCTTTCATCTATAGATAACCGAATCAGCACATCTTTCATTTCTCCTACCACCTTGACTGTTGTTCTATCCAACTGGATGATTTTACATGAAGAAGGTGTTGGCTGACCATTTATCTTTCTCCAAACTGAAAGAGGCATGACATTAGAGGAGGCTCCAGAATCTACCAGACAATTATGTACATTATGATTGAAAATCTCAAAAGATAGTAAAAATGGTAAGGTTTGAGATTTAGACTTTCCTCCAATGCTAGCTTCATTGATCTCTTCCTCTTATTGAACATCATCTTGGGGTTTACTGGTTTGTGGATCAAAAGCTTCCACAAGCTTCTTTCTCTATTGAGGTAAGTTACACATTTCAAATAAAGAAATATTTTCCTTTGTTTTCTTGATATCTTCTATTATGTCATATCCCATATCACATTCTGTTGGACTTTTCTTGTTACTTTCCACTTTACATTCCACAACCTTCACAGGATTACTGACTACTGTAGCTTTATCTTTAGAAGTGACCAAATCATACTTAGGTGGTGTTTGGGTATTACTACTGATCTTCTTCATACTTTCTTTAATATTCCTAATCTTAGGCAGTAATAAACTTTCATCCATTATTGGTCCTTTGCTTCTTGTTGTGACATTGACTGCTGAAAGTTGAATCTCCTCTATAGGTTCCTCTTCCTCCAACCCAAGGGTAGGTGCATAGTCCCATAAGACCATCGTTGTTTCATGCGATTCTCCTGGTCCACTTGTTTTTTCTTCTTTCACTTTAGGCTCTTCTATTTGAGCATCTAATATTTGGTTCAAACCAGAGTCATTGAATTTATCCATTGTGGACAATTTTTTTTTAAATGAGGTTCTTGATGAAAAGTATAGAAATTGTCCATTCCTACCTCATTAAAATTTAAAATAGAAGAACTATGTACAGGGGGTTGAGATGTGCCACCCTCCTCTCTTTTCTTGAAAAAAAGTTTGAACTATTTTCTGGATGAACTCGCTTCTTTATCCTTTTCTAAATCGACAATCTTGTTTGACAGCTTTTGTACCATTTTAACCACATTTTCTAATTTGCTTGAATTTTCTTCTTTGGGTCTAGTTAACTGCAAAGGTTTCTTACTGCCAAAATTCCTTACATCTGGTTCTGCAACGTTTTAGTTTATACTTTCAAGTTCAACTTCCACTTTATTTTCTTCTTCATAATTTTCTACTAAAGAAGGTTTAATTGAGCTCTTCACAAACATTGCTATGCTTGGGGAAAGTGCTGAAGTATAATCTTTTATTAAAGTTTCTTCAACAGTTTTTATTGTAGCACTGAAATTATTTAAATGGGCAGCAAACCTATGACTAAAATGCTACACTTTCTCTTTCTTGTCCATCTTTTACGAAGAAAAAATTCCTATGGCTTGGGGTGTACCACAACAGACAGCTAGACATGAGAAATCAATCCTTTTTCCAATATGCAAGAGAAACCAAACATCTAACACTAAGGGACCTCGAATCATACCTTATTCCAGACGGTTGAAGTAGATCCCCGTTGAGCTTTTTCCAATCCCGCTTGCGCTCGAAATTTGCTCTCAACAACAGTAAACAAGACAAGCATGCTATATAATATAGTGTTATATCTACTCTAGCATATATAATCAACAATGTATAAGCAATTAAACATATCCATGGATTCTATATTCATTCAAATGCACATTATTGGATAGGAAAAGATATTTCTATTAATCAAATCAGAGATTACACAAGTGAAAACCTCTGTTGGCACATCTACGAACCAGAGAAACTGAGTCCTCCAGCTGGGCCTCCACCACCTCAATCCTCCATCTCTCGATAGCAAGCTCACAAGCAAATGAAATATTGGGAAGAACACAAAGTGCTCCAAAGGGACAAAAGGATGCAGACCCAAGTATATGCAAGCTATGGCAACAATGGACTATAGTTTCCTTGCTCTTCAATTCCTCCTCTTCAATATATCCAAGGGGTTCCTTATATAGCACTCCAAAGGGGTAATGGAGGGTCAAATCCAAGCGATCTAGAGGCATATGGAAGGCCAAGAGTCAAGTGGTTCGGACACACATAAAAGAAAACTCCAAAAATATTTGGATTTATGCACACATCCCGATGTACACGGGTTTGAGGTCAAAATTCGTGTGTACACATAAGTATGGGATTAAAAGTCACGTACAACAATAAACATGTGTTTTTAGGGATGAACTTGGAAACATAAAAGTATAATATCAGACCATGGGGTCTAAAGAATCTGCAAAGGGATAGGGAAGGCCATAAACATGTGATCAACCATGTGTGGTAAAATCAGCTATAACAGATGCCCCCTAATGTGTGAGCTCATAGGGGTAACATGATGGCTGAAATACATTATAAAATCCATCCCAGAAGTGGAGTGATGAAGAACTAGGTGGAAGAACCAGCCATCCATCAGTATAGTACAATAATCAATGTATGCATATGACTGCAAATACATATAGCAGTCCCGGATACATAAGAGTAAAATGGCCATGAATAGGCATGATATACAAAATGTGACATGTGTGGTCATCGCCACGTATAATATATAATAGATCAGAATCTCCATGATGAACATATACAATGGATCAAGATCTCCATAGAAGATGAAGATACATAATGGATCAATATTTCCATAATGGCTGAAGATATCTAACATACACTGGAATCAAATCACGAGAGTTGAAATCTCATGAACACTGGCACGGTCAAGGAGGTAGCATATATGGAATGCCACCAAGCTAGAAAGTCTTCCACACAAACCGCTACGAGTGCATGCCCTGCTATGCGAATAGAGGTGTCGAGGTCGAACATAGTAGTCCATCATCTAATTATCGGTCATTGATGTATACCATTAACAAATGCAAGATCACCCACCAATAATGAAAATGGGAATCAAGGTACTAGAGTGTAATCTAACAAGTGTGAATAGATGTATTGAGGTCGAACACTTAGAAGAATCCATCGATCAAGGGACATTGATGTATTCCCAAAATTGTTGATGGCGAGAGAGCCTACCACTGATGACTGTAAGTCTCGAGGCACTCCAATGACTCTAGACTCCTATCCCAGAATAAATGATCTGAATTTGATGGGATGGAATCTGCTGGAAGGAGGGCATTAAGGCATCCCCCATAAACCAACACGAGGTACTCAGCAATGTTGTATAATGTGGAAAAACTCGAACAAGATGTGCAAAAACCAGTAACAGTACCAGGAATGGCTGGCATGCAAAGTCAAGATAGCTAAGGAATGGTTGACTCGGGCTTCAACTTCCTTCAAACAAGAGCATAAATTCAAATAGTGACTGAAGGTATGTAGCATGGACTTGATATGCAAACTGGTACATCTCTGTGACATAGGAGACATCAACAGAGGCTCCATAGGGATTGGAAGCTTAACTAGTCAGTGGAGATAAAATCAGAGTAACGAGTACAACTCCTAAAGTCAAACTAATAACCCAACCAACAAATGTGATATATAGTGCTCTATTCAAAGGTGACACGACTCAACTACTACCAAAGATAACATATTTTCCTGTCCGGCTTTTTGGTATTTTTATTTATTTTTGGACATTTTCAGATATTTTGAAAATCTTGAAAAAGAATAAAAGTGCTTTATAGTTACAAATCTAGGAGGAGACGAGTGTCAGGGGACAACCAAACTAGTTCCAAGCAACGAAACATACCTATGCTCAATGCAAGGAAACATGTGCAGGATAACGACACTCGAGGGAAGGTCCCCTCCCGGTAAAAAAATGGGAAATCAAGCTGCAAAAGATTTGTAAAAAGGATCTGCTTGGCTAGACATGAGGCAAGCTCGGGCTATATGGCTAATAATCAAAGTCAGGAAGCCGGCATAAGGCTCAATATGGAAAGAAAAACTCATGATAATGCAATTACAACTTGATATATACAAGGGATTCCCGGGGAATGGCCAACATAAAGTTTAATGGGAGTATGAGGCTCTTGCTCAAAGACATGGCGGGACTAAAAAGGGACTCCCACAACCTAAAGTAGGCATCTCAGCATGGGAACCAAATGAAAAATAAGATCTAACTAGGGTACCCATATATAGGAAAGCTCTACCATTCACACAATACCACTTATAACAACAGCATGAAGGTTATGTGATACCATGGAATGGGTTCGTACCTAAGGTCAATATGAAATGGTCATAAGGAAATGCATAATGCAAGTGGATGTGGAGTCCTAACCTATATGCAAGTTCAAAATTATACATGTCATGGGCACGAATAGGTCAAAGCCCCGGAGAGAGTGTACAAAAAATGGACCCTACATGACAATAATATTAGTCCAAAACAACTAGAAGCAGTCAGTGAAGAGTCCAAACTATAGGCCATAAGGAGGATTGATCATGACAACTACATCCAAAGGAAACAGTGCGGTGGACGATGGGACATAAGAAGGAATGTAAGGTGAAGACCCATCGTTCATGTATCCACTACCACCCCTGTGAGGGTGACCACTGGTGTAAAGACCGAGCGAAGGGAATAAAAATCCTCCACAAATGGAGTAGAGGATGGAATATGACCATTCCCAAATCCATCAGCACGGTAAGGGGCTGTGATGCCCCCAAGTCCGACACCAAGGTCTGTACTAGGACCAAGGACGGGTGACAAGATACCAGACGTGCCAAAAATAAAAGGATCTGAACTCAAGAGAGCATAAATATACTCAAGTAAAAGCAATCCCAAATGCCAACTAGTGCACAAAGAGCACACTCCTAAGAAAATATGCAGCCAAGAAGCAAGCAATCCAAGGGTAGGATAAGTGAGCTCCCAAATGCAACAGGTATGTCTCACCTAGGAGAGGCTCGAGACTCCCATACACTACAAGCAGAGGTATGTAACCAATTATAGTGGCCCTTAGCTTCAACGCATAAAGCGACTGTGTTGTCCAGCCCCTACCTGGCCAGGACACCTGCATAATAACCTCCACAAATACCCTCTTGATAAACTAGGTAAGGAAACTAAGGTCACCTCAATATAACCAATGCTCAGGAGGACATTCGTAGATGGGATCTACCGCATGGGCAAGGTAGCAAAGCCTGAAACTCTCAAAAGAGCCCCTAGATACGAATACGATCCTGGAAATATCTCCAGTGCTCACAAAAGTGACCAAGGGCTATCCCAATCACAATCGTGCATGGTGCCTCGTGCTTAACTCCTATGTAAGAGGAGACTCCTGAGAAACACTAATTATACCAACGATTTCACACTCTCTCCTGGACAGACACCTACTTGTTGTTGTTTAGTAGTCTTGGAGAATTTGCTCATAATTAACTATTCCAAGACCCTAAAACCTATCTTGTTGATGCACCCTAGAAAATAAAAGAGTGTAATTCATTTATTAAGCGTTGATTTTATTTGGCTGTGATTACTCAAAGGTTAATGGTCGTGCAACGTATGATGTTATGACACAACATGAAGTAAAATGCACACCTAACAATCAATGTGAATGCAATGTGTAGAATGAAAAAACAGGATATGCTACTACGTCAAGTGAAAAAAATTCCTTCAAATGTAAGCGCAATCATTCCTATATGAAAATATGACTATAATTCACCAAGCAAACCTAATGCAAGTACCATGCCAATGCAAAATGCAAGCAATGCATAACTATGCAAAAAGCAAAATATTTTTGTATTTTTGAATTAAATGAGATATGAAAGCAAAAAGATGACTCTACAACCCTAAAACTCTACAACCACTCACAAACAACAGCCAAGCAAAGCACCAAGGTAAAAGAGACCTAATGCACTAATCTCAAAACAAAAAGTATAAAATGAATGACAAAAACATTTCTAAAAATGAAACTAAAAACAGTCTCTGGTCAAAAATAGAGGGTGTATACAGACTTCAGAAGCATCCAAGAAGACTTAGCAATCATCCACAATCACCCAGCAACACTTAATCCTCCCCCTAAGGCTCAAAATCAAGGCATATGTGACTATTCTCAATAAACCAATGTACATACGCGACTGTTCAAGGAAAACCCGCGTGTATACACGACAGTGAAAGCTAAACCCGCATACAAGAAGAAAAATAAGGAAAACAGACAAGCTGAGACAAAATTTACTCCTTCAGGACCCTACTGGGCAAACATGCCCCCAGACCCGACACAAAAACAAATAAATCATAGCAATTCAAGTACATTGAATACCAAAAACCCCCAAAGAGAAACAACTAGGAACCTCCCTAGTATGGTCTCCAATTCTATTATGGAGAGAAACTTCCTATGGCTTGGGGTGTACCACAACAGACAGCTATACACGAGAAATCAACCCTTTTCCAATATGCAATAGAAACCAAACATCTAACACTAAGGGACCTCGAATCATACCTTATTCTGGACGGTTGAAGTAGATCCCCTTTGAGCTTTTTCCAATCCCGCTTGCGCTAGCAATTTGCTCTCAACAACAACAAACAAGACAAGCATGCTATATAATATAGTGTTATATCTACTCTAGAATATATAATCAACAATGTATAAGCAATTAAACATATCCATGGATTCAATATTCATTCAAATGCACATTATTGGACATGAAAATATATTTCTATTAATCAAATCAGAGATTACACAAGTGAAAACCTCTGTTGGCACGTCTGTGAACCGGAGAAACTGAGTCCTCCACCTGGGCCTCCACCACCTCAATCCTCCATCTCCCAATAGTAAGCTCAGAAGCAAAGGAAATCTTGGGAAGAACACAAAGTGATCCAAAGGGACAAAGGGATGCAGACCCAAGTATATGCAAGCTATGGCAACAATGGACTATAGTTTCCTTGCTCTTCAATTCCTCCTCTTCAATGTATCCAAGGGGTTCCTTATATAGAAGTCCAAAGGGGTAATGGAGGGTCAAATCCATGCGATCTCGAGGCATATGGAATTCCAAGAGTCAATTCGTTCAGACACACATGAAGGAAAACTCCAAAAATATTTGGATTTATGCACACATCCCGATGTACACAGGTTTGAGGTCAAAAGTCACGTGTACACGCAAGTATGGGATTAAAAGTCACGTACAATAATAAACAGGTGTTTTTAGGGATGAACTTGGAAACATGAAAGTATAATATCATTCCATGGGGTCTAAAGAGTCTGCAGAGGGATAGGGAAGTCCATAAACATGTGATCAACCATGTGTGGTAAAAGTAGCTATAACACCATCCTCATAGCAAGCAATTCTTTCATGAGAGTGGCAGTGGTTCTTTGGCTACCAAATTTGCCTTTAAACAATCTTTTAAAAGTATCCCAATTTGTTATAGAATTTGCTTGTAAACCAAAATACCAGGTTGATGCTTTAGTTTCGAAAGTGTGTGGAAACAACCTGCACACTACATCTTCATGCTCTATTGATAATATTCCAAGTTTCTTCACATAAGACCTTGTGTGTCTCCTCAAATGATTAACTACTCCAAAAGGAACAGGGTAGAGGTGTTTTGGAACTTCTACTTCAGGGTTTACTCTTTCTTCGAAACTGAAATCTTTGGCCCGCCTAGTCTCAGAGCTATCACCAGTGGAATAGTTTCGATTAAATGGACTTCCTCTTCCAGCCATGTCCTAGAAGCCCTCCTTCTAGCACCAAAATTGTTGATGCCTAGAAAAATCCTAGGTACCGACAGTAGGGATTCTCCCCAATAATCGTTCCCAGTTAGATCGTTTATCATTTGGAATGGGGAATCTGTTCGGTTAGCGGTTTTGCTACCATAGAATTAAGGGAATGTTTAAATTTGCTTTATCGATTGCATCCTGGTCCACTATTTATATATTTTATATTTCAATATGAAATGCAAGTGCCTAAACTAAATGCACTAAATTCCACTGATTGTCAAAACCGGAACCTCATGAGCAGTTAGCCACAAGTGAGTTGCGTAGGTTCTTACCTCTCACCTTACATGAATCCACTTCTTGCCAACCACCATAGGAAAAGACAAAAATATATTCTAATATATTCTAACTATCCCTAGGCAACAGAGATCATAAATTAACATGAGCAATGTACTGTATTATTTTCATGTAGAATCCCACATATAGTTGTTAAATTCTTTACACATAAATATAGCAAAAAGGTAATCACAAAGGTAGCTTTGTTAAGTTTATAACATCCATTACTCAATTATTGCATAAGATTCATAGCAGGAAAATGAAATCATTCATAACACAGAAATAATTCAGCAGGTTAATAACAATCTCACAGATTGCACAACATGCTAAAACAGAAATAATCCAACATTCAGTGATCCACACAACCCGCTTAGAAACTAATATAGTCCTTCCTCCAACAAAAAAATTGGTCTTCTTTATTATAAAAGAAGTATTTATCATACAAAAAAGCTTCAACATATGTGTGCTAGAAAAATTCCCTATTCATTTCTACTATGCCCCTATTTATACAAATTACAAATGAATTTTTCAGCTACCCTAGCCTCTTAGGATTCCTTAACTCTTGGATTACAAAATTTTGTCTTCTAGTGTGCTCACTAGGAAAATTGGAATAAATACAAAATATTACATAAAATTTTCCATATGTGAATAAAACAAGACAGATTAGGTGGGCCCAGCCAATCCCTCAACGAATTGTTTCCATGTAGCAGCATCTGCAGCGATGGTCATGAAGTCCATAGGTTCCAATAGTCTGACTGTTACTTCATGCACAGCCAGTTGTGACTTTATCTCTACTACTCTTGGTGGAGTGACTCTGAGCTGGTATTCCAATAGGAAATTGCTGACTGCAGCTTTCGCCACCAAACTTTTTACCACTTTTTCATTGAGGTCTTTAACCTACTATATGTTAAGCTCATCTTCGTGCAGCCTGTCATGAAGGTACTTCAAATTTTCTTCTTGACCTGGAAACTCCTGAAGTCTCTTTTACTGAAGAGGTATGACATATGTTATGAGTTGTAGGCATCCTTTTGTAAAAATCCATACACTTCTCCATGAGTTCATACTCGATATTAAAATTCTCTGTACTCTTTTGAGGCACATTTTCTGGAAACTCTGCATTAGTCTCCAACCAAATAAGTTGACATTGGATAATTTCTGTAATTTCTAGAGTTCTCTCCCTAAAGTCAATGGATATTATCGATATCTCTTGTAATATGGTTTCTTCCTACTTAATCTTGTAGACCTCGTCTGCAAATTTTAGCTGAACTTGATATATTTTTCTTCTGAGTAAGAGAGCGTGCTCTCGGAGAGGTGTGATATCCATTTTTTGCTCATTTGCTTCCTTAAACTGAATCTCCAAAGAACTATTTTGTGCCTCTATTTCTGCAACTCAAACCTTTAACTCCTCGACTTGCCTATCAGGTGTGGCCCATTGTGTCTCTAGCCCTAAAATCTTATCCTCTAGTTCTTTCTTTTCTCCATCAATAATAGTTTTTTACTATACCAAGGCCTCATTTTCTGCTTCCAAGACCTGGTAGGCAACATGGAGTCTTTCATTTGTTCCATCTTTTCTTTGTATTGGTCTATGGCTCCTTTCAGTTTGCGAACATTATAAGCACTTGCATGTGCAGCTACAACATTAATCGAGGCCATTTGTTCTGGATCTTCATCTGTATTTTTCATGACATCCTTTCCAGTAACTGTGGTTACCTCAGGCTGGGTACCCATTTTCAACTTCTTTTCAAATCTCCAAACAATGGTTTTCCTCTTAGAATTGAAAAACACTTTATCCAAACTTGCAACCGCATGCTACTTAGATGGAGTGAAGGGTACTAATCCTAACTCAACAATAGGGAGGTGGCCTCCTATTAATATCTCTCTTGAAGTAGAAGGAAGATTTTTCGGATTGTCCTAGACAGGATTTTGTTCCTAATTCTCCCTGTCTTGGTCCTCTTGCTCCTTCTATCTCAGTTCCTCGGCTATCTTCTATGCTTCTTCTTTTTCTTTCTCGGCTGACTCCTTATGTATTCTTTCTTCTTCTTCCTTTCACTTATGCTCATGTTCTTCTTTTTCCTTAGCAACTTCTTCTTTCTTTTCTCTCTGAGCCTCTTCAGCCAACAATTTCTTTGCTCCTTCGACTAACCTTTGTGTTTATTCTTCTTTTTCTTTCTGAGCAGCTTCTTCTTCCTGTCTTTTCTATTCGGTGGTGTTGTTGCTACCTTTTCCTCCTGAAACTGTGATTTTCCTCTTGAAACGCTTATTCAGAGCAGTCATATTACAAGCATTGTGATATACTTTATCATCTTTGTCTAAGTGATCAAAGTACTTGAATTTTACCTTCACAAGTTCACGTTGTGCAGCAACCTTTCCCTAAGAATCATTTCTGTGAAAACTCTTCTCACCAAACCGGAAATTTTCCAGATCTTTCACAAAATATGGTGCACTTTTAATTCTAGAAAATTTATAACTTCCAACATAAAAAGGCATTGCCAAAAGACCGCCTTCTTCACATCAAATAGGAAATTCCTGAATCCGTCCAAAAAGAGATGTCTTACTACTTCCTTATGCACTATATAATCAGTGGCCTACTTGGGAATTAGTGAAGGGGCCTTAGTTCCTCCATACATTCTCAAATAGGTGCCCTCTTCGGAGAAGAAATAATCTCAATATTCACTTATAGCTTCTAAATCACCTTCGGACATAAATTTACATTCTTCAAGAAAAATCAGCTGATAAAGTGGGATTAGGAATTCCTCACAGATGAGCTTGTAAAAGATGTGATGTTTATGGGCTCATAAAATTTGGTACGCAGTGTAAATGGGTGCTTTTCCCTCCTTCTAGCTGCAGTTCAACTTCTGGAATGGGTGTAGTCAAAGCATACAATAGATAAAAAATGATCCCATGTAGAACTCAGATTTTCGTTGGAGTAGTCCTCCCGATGCTGTAGCTATACAGGAATACAATCTAGTAGCTACGATGTCCACCCAGTTAAAAACAATACCTTCCATGGTCACATGATACATCAGTGGTATCCAACCAATCTTGTAAAATTTCCCATCGACCCTGCCAAAAATCGTGTTAAGCATCAAAGCTACCAACCTGTATGGAGTGCGCAAACTGGTGGTCTCATATTTACCAGATGCTCTTTGTCAGAATGACTTTCTCTCTATCATCATCATTTTTGCACATTGAATATAATCAATAGTCAAACTATTTATCCAATCGTTGGTCAGGCTGACTTCTAAGACTGGAAAATTGTAGGGTTTGGTTATGAATGCGGGGGTAAAAGAGGTGAAACCCTTTCCTTCAACATTATACATGATCATATCCCTTACATCCGTCTTAGACAAAATCTAGCCAATCACCTCGATGCAAGGGAACAAATCTGGGCGTGTGGATACCTTCGTAATCCCTGATCTCAATATATTTTCAAAAAGGGGTAAATCCTCCAAGCCCATGTCTGGGACCTTCTAATCTTGGAGCATATGATATATATGCCCCCACTTGAATTTCGCCTCGGCTCAAATTACATATCTAGTGTATTCATAAAATATTTTTTCCTAGACATGATTTCTAAGTATGATTCTTCCTCAACAACTTTAGCTTTCTTCTTTCCTTTCTTGGGCATGGTATCGGGTGCAGACTGAGGCTGTACAAAAACACACCAAAACATGTCTTAGCATCCCTACGATTATAAACCACATGTAGTCATGTACATAAGGAAATGAAGAATTACTATAAAACTTGTAAGACATATAAGAAAGATATCAAATCATTTCCTTTCTTAAACAATCTTGACCAATATTAATTTTACCGCATCATCCTTAGCCATCGGAAAATGAACTTGTACTATAAAAAAAACTTTGCATACCACCAAAAGCCAAACCTAAGGTTGTTATATTTTTATCATTC
Source organism: Pseudotsuga menziesii (assembly GCA_001517045.1). NCBI lineage: Eukaryota > Viridiplantae > Streptophyta > Pinopsida > Pinales > Pinaceae > Pseudotsuga > Pseudotsuga menziesii. Next base: position 195,824 of record LPNX010708893.1, read on the forward strand.
AAGTTAGCATTATGTTAGGATCTTTAACTGAGAGAATAACAAGTACAGCAATCAATCAGCACCTCGCAACTTCCTCAGAGATAGAATCAGCACCAAAAGTAAAACCCAAAAACATAAAGATGATCTCCCGACAACGGTATTCTCTCTCTTGTCCCGGCAACTTCTCTCTCTCACTCATGCGCCCCAATGAGTGAGTGTGTGTGTGATAAATAGAGAGGCTCACTCTCTATTTATATTCTTTCGTTCACTTGAAGCCCACTCCAACATGTCGTCCTCACTTAACAATTACTTACTAGAGTCGACATCTCTATGAGTGTCTAATAACCCTAGTGCCCCACAACTTGTGGGGACTTTTCCTCCTCCGACCAACAAGGAGGGTTATCCTTAACACAATGGTGGGGACTATTGCCCCGACTTACAATAACTCACCTAGGGCCGACTTCTCTAGGATAGTCTAATAACCCTAGGGCCCCACAACTATGGGGACTTTAACCCTTGAACAACAGGAGGGTTACCCACAATGACTTTATGTGACTTGTTTACATTATTGAATCTCCCGATAGGAATATCGAGGCATGAAATGACTCAAATACATTACAGACACTTCCCAAAATAAACATCGGGGTACAATACATAAGATATACAAGTGAATACATTCTGAAGTTACAATTATATCAACACTCCCTCTTAACTATGAAGGTATTCTCTTGACACAATTTATCAGCACAAGTATTCTTCTTTGTATCATCTGGATCATCATTGAGTTCTCATCACCTTCATCTTCAAGTCATCTTCATCTGGATCTGGATCATCACTCGATCTGGGTCATCATCACTGGATCTAGATCATCATTGGATCTAGATCATCATCACTAGATCTGGATCATCACTCAATCTAGATCATCATCGCTGGATCTAAATCATCACTGCTGGATCATCATCACGGGTGCTATCTCATGATTCTTCTCATCACAGGAATTTCTACAGAGCCAGCCCTTTTTCATGTTGGTTGTAGGCCTAGCCTCCATGTAGGTCTTCTTCAGCGCTTATATCTGACCCTAAGTCAAAACGACCCACCCAACACTTACATCTGACCATGAGAGGAACACATCCAACACCATGTCAGAAAGGCATGCCCAGCACTCACATCTGACCATGCAGGAACACATCCCACAACCCTATCAGAAAGGCCCAGCACATAAATTCACCAGCATGATAGGACACACCTACTATCATCTGTGAAAAAGCACAGCACTCACATCCACCAGCATTATAGGACACACCTACTATCATCTATGGAAAGGCTCGTCACTTATATCCACCATCATGGTAGGACACACCTACTACCATCTGTGGAAAGGCACAGCACTCACATCCATCAGCATGGTAGGACACACCTTCTACCATCTGTGGAAAGGCACGGCACTTACAATCACCAGAATGGTAGGACACACCTACTACCATCTGTGAAAAGGAACAGCACTCACATCCACCAGCATGATAGGACACACCTACTATCATCTGTGGAAAGGCCAGCACTCACATCCACCAGCATGATAGGACACACCTACTATCATCTATGGAAAGGCTCTACACTTACATCTGATCATATGGGAACCAATCCCACAGTCACTTCAGAATGGCTCTCAGTCCCAGACTAAGGATTCCTAGTAACTGACCAGGTGCCTCCATTCTCCCAAAGAATGGCAACAACCCTTATATCTGATCAAGTGGGAACACATCCCTCAATCACATCAGAATGGCCATGCACTCATATCTGATCATGTGAGAATGCATCTCATAGTCATATCAGAATGGCCCTCAGTCCTAGACTGAGTTTTCCTGGTAACTGACCAGGTACCTCCATTCAAAGAATGGAAATAGCCCTTATATCTGATCATGTAGGAACCAATCCTACAATCATATCAGAATGGCTCAGCACTCATATCTGACATGGAAGGAACCAATCCTCTCACCATGACAGAATGGCTTAGCCCTTACATCTTACCATGGAAGGAACCAATCCTCTCACCATGTTAGAATGGCTCATGGACTCATCACTTCCCTTTGGAGGGAACCTCGATCTGGAGAACACCAAGCTTCTCCCTGAAGTATTCAAACTTCACTCTGGCCAATGGCTTTGTCAACACATCAGCTATATGTTCATCCGTCGCAACATACTGGAGCTTCACTACTCCCCTTCGCACCATATCCCTGATATAGTGATACTTGATCTCGATATTCTTTGACTTTTCATGGAACACTGGGTTCTCCGACAACTTCACACAATTTTGGTTGTCGCAATACATACAAGTACCATCCAACTGGAGATCAAATAAATTCATATAGTAGCTTCCTCAGCCATACTGCCTCACAAGTAGGTGAACAAGTTGCAACATACTCTGCTTCAGTTGTACTCAGTGCCACACAGGACTGCTTCTTGCTAAACCAAGAGATCACACATGATCCCATACTAAATCAACACCCTGAAGCTCTCTTCCTATCGATGGCACTGCTTGCCCAATCTGAATCAACATAACCCTCCAGGTTAATCTTCTGATTCGCCTCATACTTGAGCCCATAATCAATTGTACCCCTCAGGTACCTCAAAATATGCTTTGTAGTAATCAAGTGAACATGTCTCAGATCTGTCAGGAACTGGCTCAAGGTGTTCACAGCAAAGCAAATATCTGGTCTCATGTTCGTCAGGTACATCAAGGACCCAATCATCTGATGATACATCGTAGCATCAAACGTCTCTGATGAAGCATCACTCAATAGCTTCATGTTCGATGCCATAGGTGTGGTCATGGCCTTGCAGTACATCATCCTGAACCTCTTCAGGATCTATACTACATACTTCCCTTGTCTAAGGAAGATTCCATCCACATTCTACCACACCTCCATGCCTAGAAAATAGTGTATCGACACATAACAGGAGCATCACTAGTCTTCCGCCTTCAACCTTGAAGCAAAGGTTGGAATCCACTTTACTCTCAGTAAAGCCTAGAGTCACCATTAAGCTACCCATCCTGTCATACCATGTCAAACCTCAGGATCTTCTGTAGTCACTCCCTCTGAAGCATCATAGTCCCTCTGTCTTTCGTACTCTATGCACTGAAACATTATGTACTGGAGTGACAAGTAGCTTCCTCTGCTACTAATATTCTATGTATCCATCTAGGGTCACTGGATACCAAGATCCTCTATCTTTGAAAGTGTTCTTCTCGCACCCATATGTGAGCTTGTCATCCTATATCAACCTTGTAGTAAATGTTCAGATCTTTATCAAGCTCATAATGTATGTGTTATCCCATGGATTCCTTCTGAGCTCGTACAAGGCCTTCTTTCATTTGCACACTTGATTCTTCCTGTCATGTGACTTCACTTCCAGTGGCTGCAAATGTCTCTTCGTAGTTTATGCCTTATTTTCATGAGAATCCTTGTGCTACAAATCTTTCCTTGTATCCCACGATGTTTCCATCTACTGCATGATGGAACTAAAAACTTCCCTTCACGTATCGATACTGCATCCTATACATCATTCTTCTTGAACCAGTCTTCCCTTTCTTCTTGGTTACTTCTTCATAGTTGGAAGGTTCTGCATCAATGATGTCATTGTATTCGTCATATTATTCTTCATCTTGAACTATCCTCACTTGTTCTTCAAAAAAAGTCTCATCCTTCTTTGCTTATAGGTGATTTTACACGATCTTTCCTACAAGTCAAATGCATTAGTTGTATGGTTAGAAACATTTCATAAGGTATAGTCATAATGAAAAATTAATTTGCATCAAGATATATGATTATGCAACTATTTTAGCCAATACAACATTCATCCATATCTCACGGAAACTTTCTAGATGCCTTCCATCTCTACCAGGACAACATTGAGATTGTGCACTAATCCAATATGCCAGCAAAGAGGTTTCATTCTAGATAAGTAGCAATGGAGATTTGTATAGCACCATGAGCTACTTACCCATTACATGCATATTAGTAGTATACTGTCATTAATACAAACATTCTATCATGCATAATACATCAACTGAATATAAACAAATGGATAAAAAAACAATATCATGAAATGACAATTGAATACTTATCTTTATTTGTTTCATGGGTGGACTCCTTCTTGAGCCTTCAGCTTTATCATCTTCTTCATTCATAATAGCATCGTTTCTTATACAAATGCTAAGGTGGATAAGAGGTTCTTCAAGAGTTGAGTTCTTCATATTCCTCATCGCTTGAGGGATCTTCTTTCGATGGTGAGAGCTTGATCTTCAATTGCTCCCATCTTCTCTTCTCTTCTTATGAGTCGAGCTTCTTCTTCTTCCCAGAGTCTGTTGAAAGTAATCACTTCCTTCTGGAACACATTCCTCGAATGAATGAATCCCATGATCCTAGGAGACCATTCAAGGTGGCTATCACCACTTCTGCATTCTCCACTTTTTCTTCTACCGCTTCAAGTTGTTCTTTGATTTGAGAGAACCTTGTAAAGTATGACTGTATGGTCTTTGCATTCTGGATCTTCACATTCTTCAACTAGTTTCTTAAGGTAATATTCTGATTTATGTTCTTCCCTTCAAATAGCTTGGTCAAGGAATCAAACTTCTTCGGTGTCTTTAGGGAATACACTTGTGATACAAGGTGATCCGTGATTAAATCAACAATGATCTTCTTAGCCTTGACCAAGTTCTTCTGGTGTAAGGCTTTTAGCCTCATCTCCCTCTGAAACTAGAACCTCTCCACTCATGTGGGTATCCAATTCATTTTCTTTATAGAGATCATATACTTCCATGCTTGGAAGTTGTCAACTTCACCAAGCTTATCATCAATATAATGTGATAGATCACTTGGAAATGAGAACCTCAAATGAAAATAGCAAAAGATTAGATCTTACCGATTTGAAGTGTCAGTCCTGGTTCCGGAACTGGCTGATCTAGGGTTTGTCAAAGAAACCCTAATTTTCAAAACTTGGAATCTCTCATATCTGATTGGATAGAAAGATAGATCTCTTCAAGTTGAGCTGTCCAATGTACTCCTTTTCTGAAAACAGTGGAGGGAAGCTCCTGGAACAGCAAGCCCTAGTTTACCAATTTCTTTTGAATAAATGTATGATACTATTTCTATGATATCTATATAATTACGGCTCCTCTATGTCTGAAACTTTGCACTAAGGTCACCTCACCTGTCCATGTTCCAACACCATAGGTTTCATCAATTGGGACTTATGATCATTTTCCTAAGGTGACATGTTACAGGACTATTCAGAACAGAGAATTTGTACGGACTGCCATGTGTCAATATTTCATCTTCCAGGTCTGAAACTCAGACTATAGAAAATAAAGTCCATGCCCTTTCTAGAACATCTTCAAAAATTTAATTTGGACCTTTGTAGCCCAAGATATAGCAATTATCCCCAGGTGTCCTGTTTAGGGATGAATCCTAGAAGAGGTCGGAACCCTAACTTGGAGGGATCATATCTCCATAAATATAGCAAATATGAGGCTGAATTTTGGATACAGTGTAAATAAGGATTTTATCTTGTCCTGTGAAATCTTCAGCTCCTGAGCCTTCTCCAATCCCGAGATATAGCGAATCTACCAAAACTTATCAGTTTTAGTATTTTTAGGGTTTTTCCAGCTCGGGGTCAAACTAGGGTTTGACTTTCATGGAGTTATACCCAACCAATAATCTCAACCCAGGTCTCTAAACTTCGATTTTGATGAGGAGATAAATCCTATGCTAGGCTCACTCAAAAATTCCTCTTCTGTAAGAAGCCCTAATTTCCTCCACCGAAAACTGAAAATGCTCGGAATCGAATTCTGCTTCGACAGAAAGATGCACCCTTCAATGGAGAGTTAGCCTAGCATACTTTTGCTGATGGATTATGGAGAGAGACCCAAAAAGTAAGAATCCCTAGCTTCTTCAGCTGCACAATGTCTTCTTCTCAGGTTAGCTCTGATACCATGTTAGATTTTTATCATTCAAGCTAGCATTATGTTAGGATCTTTAACTGAGAGAATAACAAGTACAGCAACCAAACACAAGAGACAATGTACACAATGTTTTTCCTCAGGTAAACCATAAATGGAGAAAACCCCGCAACTTCCTCAGAGATAGAATCAGCACCAAAAGTAAAACCCGAAAACATAAAGATGATCTCCCGACAGTAGTAGTCTCTCTCTTGTCCCAGCAACTTCTCTCTCTCACTCATGTGCCCCAATGAGTGAGTGTGTGTGTGATAAATAGAGAGGCTCACTCTCTATTTATATTATTTCATTCACCTGAATCCCACTCCAACATGTCGGCCTCACTTAACAATTACTTACTAGAGTCAACATCTCTAGGAGTGTCTAATAACCCTAATGCCCCACAACTTGTGGGGACTTTGCCTCCTCCGACCAATAAGGAGGGTTATCCTTAACACAATGGTGGGGACTATTGCCCCGACTTACAATAACTCACCTAGGGTTGACTTCTCTAGGATAGTCTAATAACACTAGGGCCTCAAAAATATGGGGACTTTAACCCTTGAACAATAGGAGGGTTACCCACAATGACTTTACATGACTTGTTTACATTATTGAATCTCCCGATAGGAACATCGATACATGACATAACTCCAATACATTACAGACACCTCCCAGAATAAACATCGGGGTACAATACATAATATATACAAGTGAATACATTCCAAAGTTATAATTACATCAACAAAGGTGAGGTAAAAAAAACCAAGACGATAAAACCTAGTTCGCATGCAGGTTCGAAATGTTGTGTCGGGAGATCTGCTTTCAAACATATAGCATTCTAAGTCACAATTCCAAGGATCGATCAAAATCATTTTTCAAACCCTATGCATGGCCTCTTTTATGAAACTCACGGCCCGTGAAATAAAAACAATCCAGAGAAAAAATATGGTGATTCCATGGCGTCGTCCACCAAGGCCAACACCTTCTGACGAGACACCTAGGTTAAGAACCAAAGGAACATAATGACTTTCTAAGCTTATGGCTTCACTAACCACTATCACTGTAGAAAAATATGAACCATGTGAGGAAGGGTCGATGGAAAACTTGGGCCATTTCAATCTCATCTTTACACAACCAGGGCTTTAAGCCATCCATGTCTGAGGTCTGAACAGTCTTGGACTAGAAAATGGATGGGAACAGGTAGAAGGGAAAACCACGATCGGTTGCAAGCTATGTCAACAAACAAAATATGGAGGGTTGGGTCAGATGGCTTGCCAAAAACCAAACCAAGAGGCTGAGGAGAAAAGCTTTTAAATTGTGGTGAAATCGACAACCGTAGTTTTGTAAAACAAAACCTAAACGTGATATCACCCCACACGTAAAAGGTCAAAATCAACTCCATTCTACCAATCATAAGAAACATGACAAGGATTGAATCATACCTGACAGGGACAGCTCGAAGGTTGGTGAATATCTCAGTTCCAAAGACTCTGTAAGCTCCAAATGTAAATCTCATGTAGGCACGCTCTCAAATGGGAGACAACAATCCTCCGCAAATCCGTAATGTGCGCTCAAAACGGGCTATTCTCCACATTCCTTAACAAATTGTAACACCCGCAATCAAACTGTAATAAACTATAATGAACCCCCGTGATTATATAAGGAGAAAAAATAAAAAAACATTTAATGCGACCAATGATGTCACATGCGCAAGTGAAACTCCATTTGGCGCCCACGCTTAAGACTTCATCAATGAAATACTGCTTCGATGGGGCGAGATGAAACTTTTGACCGTGTCGACTCCAAAATCCTAAGTCTACCACAACTATCGGTACTCTTCATGAAAGATCAACCAAACAATAAATTCTGCCACCTTCGTCGGAAAGAAAATCAACAGTAGACAAACACTGTCAGAGACAATTGCCAAGAACGCCCCAATCAAATCCTGTCAGTATACTCTCAAAGAGATAATCGATCGACAGAAACAAACCTATAGATGACAGCTAAAACCTCGATGTTGAAATGAGAAAATAACTATCGTTGAAGGTTAGTCTTTCGCGTAACTTTCCAACAAGCGTCAACTTAACAAAATGACAACTAGCCGGACACATCAGCTCTAATATTTCGAAAGCATCTGAAACTATTGGGTGGAGACTCAAACAACAATCCAACCAACCCAAACGATGTGAGAAAAAGTATAAAATTGGTTGAAAACATCAGTATCGGCAAAAACTCAAAATCTTTATGACAAACGCTGAAAACCCCAAGCAGAGATATCACAAAAATGGCTGGAAGACTATCGAATAAAGATCCAAAAAAAATTTGCTGTGTCGGTGGAATGACGAAATATTTTTTGATACATCAGGCCAAAACATCGTGAAATAAGCTGGAAAGCATTGTGCTGAAAAGCAAAACTTTTCGGTTGTGTTGGAAAAAATATGGAAATTATTCTGACACATCGGATCAAAAAAGTTTTCTTACTTTGTGAAAAAAATTCAAACTTGTTCAAACAAACCAAGTCACCGACAGAAAATTTTCTTAAGGAGAAAAAAGGTGTGTGAGTAAGATCAAAAGATAAGAAATAAAAAGGGGGCCTAAAACATTAAAAACAATGGGGTAGTGGTTACACCTGCAACAAAAGGAAAGATCAATATTCATGTGCAAGGATATGCATTGAAGTTGATTTGGAGATTGGGTTTCCTGAGGAGATAAATTTAACCATAGTTGAATGGTCTCATTTCCAGGAGCTAGATTATGAACAACTTCCTTTCAAGTGTCGGTACTGCCATGGGTATGGCCATTTTTCCAGAAGTTGCAAAAAAAAAATCAGAAGAGGATCTTGAAAAAGAGAAGGTTGATCAATGGACTCATGTTCAGAAATTAGTATTTCCATCCAGGACAATAGAAAGAAAGGTAAAGAAGGAAAGACTAGGAATGGAGCTACTACTGATGGGAAGACCCTCCCTAAATCTCAAGCTGCAGAAAAACCCAATACTTCATTTACCATTTTGTTGTTTTAAGTTCTTGTGAATACATTCATGTTCTAGAAGAGGGAGAAGTGCAGTGCTCAATAGAGCAGGATCATGATGTGGATGTAAACACCGAACCAATGGAACTATCAAGAATTGTAAATTCATAATTACCTAATGTAGATGCAATCCTTCAGGAAAACTATCGTTCTCCAAATGGAGGCAATCCCTCTCCATATTATGCAAATATAATAAAGAAGAAACCAGTTGATTGTTCTGGCTCTTCTAATGAAGACTCCATTGAGCAAATATTCAAGAAGGCGGGAAGTAAGTCTCAAAAGGAGGCTACATAAGTAAAGGCAGAGAGATTAAAGATGCAGGGAAGTTAGTCCATAATTGAAATGTCTCTTGGCAGAAGCAAGTGGACTAGACCCCCAAAGGGACTCAGAACTCCCTCTTTCCTAGGTAAATAATGCAGATTGTCTCTTGGAACTGTAGGGGTTTGGGGAATCCAAACAAAGCAGAAGCGGTGAAAGACCTAATGAAAATGGATTCTACTGATATTCTTTTGCTCCAATAGAAAAAAATTGAAGAGGATGCTCTTCTTTATTTAAGCAAAACAAAGTGGAAAATGAATGTTGGAAAAGCAGTCATCCCACAAGGTACTTCTGGAGGCCTTGCAACCTTATGGTGTGAGGATAATTTTATTTTGAAAAGATCACTTGTGACCTAACACTAGATTTACACAGAACTTCAGCATATTTCTAGTAAGATCTCCTTGGCTCTTTTCAATCTTTATGTACCTGTAAATTTTAAGGAAAAAAAAGAATGTTGGAATACACTGTCAAATTTCATAGAAATCTATTCTCCCTCAAATATTATCGTGGCAAGGGATCTTAATATAGTTCTAGAACCTAAAGACAAAAAAGGTGGAGTGTGTAGCAAGGATCATTTACAAGATAATGTGGAGTCTTTGATTCAAGCCAGTGATCTTCTTGACTTTCAACCCAAAAAAGGTCGATTCACTTGGTCTAATAATGGAGTATGGGTTGCCAATATCTCTACTCGTCTTGACAGGATTCCTATTCATAGTTCCTTGATGGAGGGAAAATTCATTATTTCAACCAAAATTCTACCGAAATTAACTTCAGACCATCATCCTAATTCCCTAATGTTCAAAAAAGAGGAAGATCTTGATCCAATTCCGTTCCGTTTCAGTCCTCTTTAGATTGAGAGAAACAGCTTCTGGGAAACTGTGACAGAATCTTGGTATCAATATGTTGAAGGTTCTCCCAAATTTGTTTGGGAGCAGAAGCTAAAGAACACTAAGTATGCATTGAAAAATTGGGCAAAAAAATATGTCGTTACTCCGATAAGCAATAGGAAAGAGAATGTGCAGGAGTTAGCAGAGATTCAATTAGGAATGGAGGAAATTGAAATTATCAAAGCACAGTTGATTCTAGAATAGTCGGCCCAAATTAAAACCTTTCACTCTTTTTCGCCAGGAAGAGGAATACCTTTGGCTGAAGTCAAGTAGCCTTTGGCTGCTTGTTGGAGATAAAAATTTAGCATTCTTTCATAGTCAATGCAAAGCTAGACTCTCACGTAATCATATCTCTAAAATCTCCACAGGTGAGGGAGAAATCATGAAAAGACATGAACAATTAAAGCAGGGTGAAAGAATACATTTTCAACACTTGTTTCATGAGGATGGAATGTCTGATGATGAAGTGGCTGCTGATTTTTTATCTAATGTCCCTTATATTGTTGGCTCAGAGGGTAATGCTACTATAATGAAGCCATTTTCTGGAAGAAAAAAAAAATTTGGATGTAATTTGGGTAATGGAGACGGATAAAGCTCCTGGGTCGGATGGCTTCTCCTTCCATTTTTACAGAGTATGCTGGAAAATTATTAAAACTAACATGCTCCAAATGCTGACATCCTTCCAAAAAAAAAAATTTTGGGAGGGTGTACTAACGCAACTTTTCTTGCTTTAATCCCAAAGGAAGTCAACCCTGCCACTTTTGATAGATTTCAATCTATCTCGCTATGTAATGCCTCCTATAAGCTCCTTGCTAAACTATTAGCTAATCGAATCAAGCCTTTGCTTCAGAATTTGATCTCTCCTCTTCAATTTGTTTTTGTAAAAGGTAGGCATCTAGTTGACAATGTAATTCAAGTCCAAGAAGCCCTCCATTCTAGTTTTCAAAGGAAGGAGAAAGGAATGTTAATCAAGCTGGATATGAAAAAATCCTTTGATCGAGTTAAGCTTTAATTTCTTTATAATTTCCTTCTCTCTTTTGGGTTTAGCGTCGCGTTTGTTAACTTGATAAAATCTTGTATTGATAGGCCTTGGATAACACCTCTTATCAATGTCAGACCTTCATATTGCTTCCAAGCTTTTAGAGGACTCCGCCAAGGATGCCCTCTATAACCTTTCCTCTACATTTTGATGGCAGATTCTCTTAGCAAAAAGGTCACAGTTGAAAGGGGAGTGGATCCTATAAACCATGCCCTCTTCGCAGATGACCCTCTCCTTTTAGGAGGGGCTTCATTAAAAATTGCTCAGGTCTTTAACGAAATTCTTCAAAACTTCTACTTAATTTCAAGAGCTCTGATCAACAAAAAGAAAAGTGCTATCTACGGTTTGAATGTAGACCATTCGTCAATTCTACGAACTACTCATTCTTTGGGTTTCCCTAGCTTTGATAAGGGAGATAAGATTAAATATTTTGGATTACCTCTTACCCTGGGGCCAATTCCTCCTTCTCTTTGGTTAGAAGTTTTAGCTAAGATAAAAGCCAGAAATTGCTTCATGGGGTGGACAGTGGTTAACCAAGGCTGGAAAACTAATTTTGCTAAAGTTTGTTCTATCAGCCCTTCCCATTGTTCAATCCTCTCTGATGTTTACTCCTGAGTCTATCACGTCACATATTTCCGAACTCCTGTAAGACTTTCTTTGGAATGGTGGAAAAGGAAATAAGAGTAAATTGCACCTGGTAAGTTAGGACATTCTCAAAATACCATTAATGGAAGGTGGATTGCAGATTCGAGACCCTGGATTAGCAAACCTAGCTATGGGAGGTAAAATTATTTGGCAACTGTATATAGATAAAAATCACCCGGTAAGCAAGATTTTTTGAGTGAAATATCTAAAGGGAGGTTCTCTGATAAACTTACAAGTGGAAAATATTCCCCATGAAACATCACTATGGAATTTATGTAGAAAAGGAATATAACTTATTCAACTTCGATTATATAGAATTTCTGGCAATGGGGCAATGACTTTTCTGTGGGAGGATAACATTCTTGGAAATCCCCCACTCTCTTCCATTATCTCGTTACATCCTATCATGTTATTGGTTGTTAATACAGGTGTCATTCGACTAGCTGATATATGTTCTTCAGATAATGAAGGAAACTGGTTAGGTTGGTTGCTGCCAGAGTCGCCAGATCCCATGCTGCCGCTAAAATATTTGCTGCTCTCCATGCTCACAGGCTTAGCTCCTATTTATCGTTCCTGTAACGACAAATGGGGATGGGATCATACAGGATCCTATTCTGTAGCTCAAGGATTTACTGTTCTTTAATCCTCACAGCCTTCTTTGTTGCCTCCTTCACTGTGGAAAGACATTTGGTTATCTTTCTGTTTGTCCAAGATAATAAAAAAATTACTTGGCTGCTCATGCATAATCGAGCTTTGACTAGAGAGAAATTATTAAAACATGGGTTCAATGGACCATTCAGATGCATCCTTTGCAATTCGACATCTGAATCTACATACCACGTCTTCATTGATTGCAAATTTAAGCAATTCGTGTGGAGATTCGTTCTTAAAGGATTGAACGTTACATACCCTTCTCAAATGGTCGTTATTCCTCTATTCAGCAAATGGAAAGATAGGAACCCTTTCAAAATCAATAATAACAACGATTGGATTAAAATATGCAGACTGTTCCAAAATTCTTATGGTGGTCAATTTAGACTCCAATAAATGAGTGGATTTTCAACAATATACCTTGGAAGCTAGCTGATGTTACAATTAGAGTTAAAGCTTTCATCGTGGAAGCTGCTGGAAAAATTAGCATTCCCTCCTTACCCCCTACAGCCATTGAATGGTTGGGTTCTTGCTTGAACGCCAAAAGGAAGATAGTTATAAAAAAACCTCTCTCTCCACAATCATGGCGATTAAAAGACAATGCTTCAATTTTTTCCTTATGGTGGAAGAGGAATGCAATTCCCACTTTATTCTTTGATGGTGCGTCCAAGGGAAATATCGGGATTGTTGGTGCAGGTGGAGTGGTATTTTCTGCAGACAGAACCACAGAAACCAGTTTCAATTGGGGCCTAGGGAAATGCTCGAACAATCAAGCAAAATGCTATAGTCTTCTTAAGGCGTGCTAGATAGTTAAAGATATTGGATATAAGGCTTTTCATATTTTCAGAGATTCAGAGTTACTGATTAAAGTGTTGAATTCTGAATATCACTTTAGCAATCCTTCACTGAATAAATCCCTACAGAGAATTCGAGATATCCTGAAAGCCTTTGATAGGGTGGTTTCAAATCATATTCTACATTATTTGAATAAGCAAGCAGATTATCTAGAAAATAAAGCATGTCTGATGACACAGGGAAGCCTCAACATCAATGAAGAGTTCAACTCATTTCAACCATTACCTTAAGCATGGTTTATCATGATGTGTCTTGATTAACAGTTTGTTCATCTCCAAGAGAACTGTAAAAAAAATTATCTTTTCGAATATTCGTTTCTTCTCTTTGTGTAATTGGTTGATGTGGCAATAGCCCAACCAACCCTGTAACATTTCAGAAATTATAAAAATAAAAAACCTAGCCATTTGAGTTAAAATATATATATAACAATAATAATATTAAAAATAATAATTAAGTATTAGTATTATTCAAAAAAATCAAATTCTCAAATACTTCGAAGATAGAAATGTTGTCATCACAGGATAAAGTTTTTGAAGGAATTGAGAAAGTAGACAAAAAGTGGGAAATATGAAGAAGACTTTAAAAATCTGAAGGAAATGATAAAAAATTAATTGAAGCAAGAATGTGAAACAGAAAACGAAAATGAAAATACACAAGGAATCAACCAAGAAGAAACAAGTGACACAATTGGAATCAAGGATGAACTCGTAATAGGATTAGACCTAGAAGAATGTTTTGTTGAAACCGAGCTAATGTTGAGAAAAAGTCATGAAGAAACCTATGAAGATGAAGCATCTACGTAATCTCACTTCTTAAGTGAGGGAAAGTAGGAAAATGTTATGACACCTATGATAGCATAAGCGGTTACGCCCCCTGAATTCCAAATAAGGAAGAGGTGGAAACTAATTTTGCACCCAAGACAGAAGAATATGGAATCAAGGAAGAACTTGTAGCAAGATCATACCCCGAAGAATTTATTTCTCAAACCAAGCCAATGTTGAGAGAAAATGATGAAGAATCGGCTACGACATCTCACTTCTCAAGCGAAGGAAAGCAGGAAACTACTATGGCACCTACGATAGTAGAAGCAATTACGCCCCCTAAATTTCCAAATAAGGAAGAGATGGAAACTGATTTTGCACCCACAGCAAAAGAAGATGGAATCAAGGAAGAACTTGTAGCAACATCGGACCCGGGAGAATTTATTGCTCAAATCGAGCCAAGGTTGAGAGAAAATGATGAAGAATCCTATGAAGAAGTGGTTACAGCCTCCAAAGTCTCAAGCGAGAGAAAGATGAAAAATGCATTTGCACACACAACAGAAGACACAATTGTGAATCCCAAGTTCCTCAGTAAAGAGGAACAAGGTATGACAACAACTCCTAAATATTCAAGTAGGGAAGAGTCTGAAATCGTTACTTCAACCAAAAACGAAGGGAGGCCACGATGACCGTCTCCTTATATTCCTCCTCACAAAAGATTCAAGTCTCCAGAATCCGGGAGGGATAACAAAAGACACCCCATCTACAAACCTCAAAATACAATACTCAGTAAAAAATATGTATGTTTACTAGAATTCCGTTGTGGCTTCTTACAAGGTAGGAAAGTAAGGAACAATAATACACTAGCTGAAAAATCTATAAAATTGTCTTTTGAAACTCCAGAACAAGGACTTGTTAAGGAAGACAATAACAAAAATGATGAAGCAGAAGAGGTAGAAGACAAGGATATGAAATATCAAGATGATATTGACAATCACAATGTCAATATCAATTGTAAAGAAAATGACGATGGCGTATATTGTAATAATAATAAAACACAAAATACGGTTAAAATGAAGTCATTATTAACATTAATTATAAAAAAATTAAAGTCGTAGAAGAATGCAATGATGAAAATAAAAGCGTCCAGGATGACCTTAATCAAGATAACGTAGAAGAACGAAACCCAGAAGATGTTGCGACAAATGAAGAAATGAAAATTCTACCAGTGATCGTAACTTAAGATGTTCTAGAATCTCAACATCAAAGGGTTCCCCAGCGACAACTAAAGACAAGCTCGCTAGACAAGGAAGTAATTCCAATATTAGTAGTTTCCACTACATATAATTAAACCATATTAAAGCATGCTGAAATATTAGAAATCTATATCAAATTAGAATATCAAAAGAACACCATCAAATTAGAAGCTCAGAAGAATACTCCATATAATTGTTATTCGTTTATCTACATAATCATATGCAAGAAAAGATTTGAATGGAAATGCGACCAATTATTTCAAGAACTACTAAACTATGGCACCATTATTCACGGAAAAATTATAGTTGCATCACTCTCATACAAGATTCGTGGACGACTCTTTTCAAAGTAGGATAACTTGTAATATACCAAATGCATATTACATTTATTAATAAATTATTAATTATTATTTTAGGGATTAATTATCTAATTATTTAGTCGTGTCTCCTAATGAGAAGACATAATTATTTGACTTATGGTCATATAAAACATATTACTGTTGTAGCCCGAGGGGCTAGCTCAAGTGGTTGAGTGTTCTAAGTTGTGGGCAAAAGGTCTCAGGGTCAAATCCTCGAGTGGCTATACATTGAAATATAAGGGCCTCACTTGATGTCCCCGTTAGGTTATCTCTATAATCAGAGAGAGGGGTGAGGCCCCTTCGGTTGGGTCCCCGTGATTTCTTCCCGTGGACATAGCGGCCCCCTGGGGGGTTTGTGAACCACACTAAAAAAAAAACATTTGGTCATTGCATTGTACAAATGATCAATTCAATTATAAAAAATATATTTGTTTATCTAATAAGATGAATATGTAAGGTGTTACCTTACACTTAAGTTAACTACCCCATCCAATCTATCCTCCAACCTCATCCCAATGAACATCTCACTGAAAATAAAAGTCCAACTCTGCTTGGTGACCAAATTTTTTCTGCCCCTCTGCAAGTTTGAAAGAACACTAATCTTTTAAATTTGTCCAGATCTTCTACTAATTATTTTATACCATGTAAATTTTCTTATTCCCAACCTAGTTTCAAGTTTTCTTCATCATATAAAGTCTAATACCCAAACCCCATTTATGTTTCACTACTACAAGTTAGTTTTATCTCACATAATTGATACTATACTTGAAACACATTGAAATTTTACAAACTTTTAATGAGAATATTAAAAAATATCAGTCACACCATGAAAATATCATACTCTAATTTTTAGCCGATAGGACCATCTCAACCAAGAAGACTCATTTTTTTGTTCGGAAATGTGTTGAATTGCTCATTTTTTGTGCATAGACAGACTATAAATTCGTGTCATAACCAACACTGTATGGACTACTAATTTCATCCTTCTTCCTTAGTTTCCATGCCCTCTATCTCATCAACAAAATGCCTAAATTACGTGCCTCTATGGTCTCAAAATCATCTTCAAACAACACTATGCGTACTACTCGAAAAAGTGTGTAAATATACTAGTAGTATGGATGACATTAATGTTGTACGACCTCTCTTGAAAACTGTGCGAGTCAACTCAAGATTTATGTCCAGAATTCTCCCTTGAAAACTTTTCCCTTGACCTTGATTTAGTGCAGGTAACAGGAAGCATTTAACATTGTACTTCTCATTGAGATGTGTGTCCCTATTGTATGGCCTCTGCCTTGGGATTCGTGTTGCTCATTGTTGTATAACTCTTGTCTTGGATTTTGTGCCAATTTTTTTCTCTCTAAAAAAACTCTCCTCCACAAGTCAATTTCTTCTTCCCTTCTCCAAAAATATCTTTTGGTGAATGCAATAATGATGCCTTCAATCCCTAGATTTGATCTTTTTATTCATGGCAACTACCTCTAAGGTCTAATCACCAAGATTAAATCTTGTACCACTAATATCAGGGTTTTTTAAAATAAATGCTAATTAAACTCTCATTAAATAAATATTTAATTCACCTTTACTTAAATACGTAATGAGACATTTAATTATAAAGTCCACTTTATTTCTCAAAAAGTGACCTTTTAATTAAAACCATGAAGTCACTTTAAAAAGTAGCTTTATTTCTCACAAATATGGCCTTATGGTTAATTCATGCGTTCTTTCAACCTTGGCTCGGTTTGGTCCATATGCCTTATTGAGGAGCTTTGGGGTGAAAATTTTTCTTGATTCTGAAGGTTCAGTCGATGGGTTGGTGTCCTCTTTATTTGGGATATTCTCACTTAATAAAGTCAATAGGGATCACTTTGGCACTTTTCCACTCCTAGGCACATGAAGTAGAAAACAGTTTTACTTGGTACAATTTTAATATTTGTACTCGTGCTAGTGTGGAAGGTCCCCATTGAATTATCATTGCGATTAATTTTTCATCAACGGCAACTCGTTTGCTATGAGATATTGACCTAGATTAATAGCACCCTTTCCGTCTTTCCATTATTGACAAGTAACCTTGCACTCAAAATATGGAAACTCATAATTGGTCACTGATTGAGTGGTTTCCCATGATGTTCAACGTCAAAACCATTGTTCACAATTTGGGATTCCCATCGTACCTTGGATTCCATTTTCATCATTGGTGGAACTCTTCACCTCTGTTAATAGATTTTATTATTGGTTGTTTTTTAGTGGGCCTTTTTTTTGTGTTATTCACTTATCATGCATGTGAGAGACATGCTTGGTGGTCTTCCATGTAAAACTTTGTCCCATATTATTCTCCAAGTCAAATCAATTATTGGTAATACATTGTTTTGGTCGATGGAGAATGCCCTAATGCCTCCCTTCCAATGGATCTTTTCGCATTGAATTCAACACATCATGCTCTGAGAACAAGATATAGAGTCTCGATACTACCGTGGGGCTTGTAGTCATCAATGGAAAGTTATATAGCTATTAAGCAATGGGAATACATCATTGTCTTCTACTTAATGGATTCACGCTTGGTAGAATGTTTTAGTTACCTTGGGGCCCATCATCATTATTGATGGGTTACCTTGTGTTTGTTATTGATCCATACTTAGTTCTATACACTCCTTGAAATCTTTTAAGTTTCATTTATTTTAGAATAGGTATAATATCCCAAGTATCGTTGGCCATTAAGGAACGATAATTTTTCATAGTTATGATGCAATCTGGATGTCCATAATCTTTTGTAAATGTCTTTATATAACGAGCCTTTGAAACTTGATCCAAAAGAGAATAGGTTCATTGGAATTGTGAAAATGTTCAACGTCGATCTATAGGATCAATGACAAGATCACCAACTACTTATCATGTTGAAAAGACCCTTCTAGGAATAAGTGGTGATAGTGCATGTTCATGTTCAATGGACCCAGTATTCCCTCATAGTGGGAATATTGTTATGAATGATCAAATCATATGACATGATCTCAAGTCTTCTTCTAACCCAAAGGATGTTTACAGTGGTGTCTAGGGTAGCCTTTATATTCCATCGTTCATTGGTGTTGGTTTTGGAAAATTTTGAAATTCCACATAAATTGAAAAAAATTCAACACCTTCCCCTCCAACCACCCAAGAGGGTATTTTAAAGTTATACACTATCACCTCTGACAATACTATTGCTTAATAGAAAAACCATCAAATTATGCTTCTCTAGTAAGACATCTGTGGGAATAAATGCCTATTTATCAAATTTATTTCCTCTTCACCCCTATAGTGATTTTTGGAACCTATATGATGGATAATCTTAACCTTCCATGGCTTAATTTAGGCCTCATTGTTTAGTACCTTACACCACCAACCCTTCAATCCACTCCCCAACTGGTTTTAACTCCAATCCAACCAATCGGTACTTCTAATGCCCCACACCCCATGGTTAATACGGATGCCACTATTTATGCTCAATCTACTCCCAAAAATAAGATTGGGGGGGGGGGGGNGAGACCCGATGGGGGCTCGATTTGCTGATGTTTATTATTATTATTATTATTATTATTGTTTGTTGTTATTATTTAAGTTTGTTACATTGCCTCTCCCTTAGAATTGCTTTGTCCTCAAAGCATAGTTTAGTGTATGACTTTGTTCTCTTGCTCGAAACGACTTTTCATGATGTTGTGAGCTTGGAATTACGATGCTTGATGAAACTAGGCGGTATAATCTCTCGATTGCTGAACTAATGTGTTGCATTTTTTGGGAAGTGATCCATCCCAAATCTACCTTCATTGGAATTGTTTGATGATCATCTGCTCATACATAGCTTCTTAATTTGGGCTTCCATAAAAGTTGTCGATGTTGTTTTTGTTCATTTTCAAGGTTGTAGTTGATTTGTCTATAAGAAGAACGATGCTTATTTTCTGCTTTAATTTGATGTTGGTTGTATTGACTTCTGTGATTTGGGTGACGATAAGGCATTCGAGCCGTTTGTGGAACCCTTGTAGAAAATTCAATTGTTTGTGATTCTCGCGATTCACTGGTTGATAATAACTCAGAGGATTTTTTTAACTACTCAATTTTTAATTTTTTTGCTTGTTCAGTCAACCCTTGATTCAAAATTTTTAAGCGAGAATTTTCTTCATTTTTTTGTAATAGATTCTTATTGAATTCATTTTGGAGAACCACTTCCTTTTGGTGGAATTCCTCTTGGATTTCTTCTTGCAATATTTTTCCCTTTTTAATTTCTTAATATGTGCGATCAAGTCTTGACTATGATTCTTCATACGAGTAAGTTCTTCATCCTTACTAGCGATAATTTTTTCAACTTCTTTCTGCTTCTTTTGTTCTAACTTCTGATTACCCTGTGAAATTATCTTTGATATATCCTTGAATCCTTCAGATGTTGGAGCTTCTATATCTGACTTCATTGTAATATCTTGAAATGTGATTCTCTTTTGCTTATAGGAAAATGTCAGAAACTTATTTTCGACATTTAAGATGAAATTCCCCAATGTTTTTATCCAAGGTCAACCCAAAATTATGTCACCGTCAAAGCTCCATAAGGAACTAACAATGAATTTCGATGTGACCATATAATCTCCAACATTCAGTTGTAAGCCAAATATTTCAATTTGTTTTCTGTCCCAAAAGTCTAGCTCTTCCCTTTTATTTGACTCGGGAATAACTAAATGGTTAGCGAATTCGGTACTAATATAATTATTACTTTCAGCAGGTGCAATAGAAATGGCAATATCCTTCCTGCAAGTTTCCCTTTAATTCTAACTAGTATTGCAACATTTCTTTGTAAGGTGATAGGAAACTTTTCCTTATTTTCAACATTAAAATCCATATCCTTGATTTTTCTTCAACTATGGATGTTGTACAAGGGACTTTTGGGCTTAGAGGTAAGAAAGTTATTATTATATTTAATAATAATAATAATTTATTTTTATTTCTCAAAATTGAACTATTAAAACTAATATAATTTAATATTGTTTTAATTACATCGAAGGTGTTATTAAGGGGATGGTCCTCTCCGGATTTTGTCATTTGTCGACGACCAATGAGGAGTCGCCCCGTGTCCACCATTCATAAACTAATCCGCCCAGTTAAACGCTAACCCTCTTTCACACAGTTAAACCCAATTGACATTCATCATTGTAAATGGTTGCAGCGAAATGTTATCCACCATTATTTCAACATCTGTATTGTTACTCTACAATTACCAAAGCAATGGGCTCATTCGTTCTACAGTAGATGTGTTATTAGGATTACAGGCATGCAGGTTAATATGGCTACATCTAGTGAGGCTCCCCATCCAAACTCATATCTACTTGCTAAAATTTCCCTTGACGGGATTGCTCCGGAGGAAAACTCATGGTGAATTTCTTTAACAGGTCTACTTCAAATCTATAAATTTGTTGAAAATACATAGATGTAATTAGTCACTATGTTCATGGAGAATGAAGGATAACGAACCCACTACAAAATCATAAATAATGCCACTACAAATTCAAAGTGAATTGATATAACTACACAAAATTGAGGAGAAAACTGCAAATCACCTCAGAGAAAGCATATTCATGGTGCTAAGCTCTGCAAAATGATGGACTTTCCAGTGCTCATGAATGAACTTGGCGTGGTGGACCATGACAAAAAGACTTGATATGACTATTTCCCAATATCCATGTATTGAATTCGCAGATATGGGAAGTTATTCTAATCAAGTTTGTTTGGAAGAGGTTTGATGGTTGTGTCTATAGATCCAGAAATCAACAAACATATCAGCAAAGCGAAGGCAGGTGTTTTGAAGAAAAACATTAGAAGCGAATGTCTCATTTTTAATTCTGAGAGATCTCTGAAAGAGCCAATATTAGTGAATGATTGATACTATGAGTTTGTTTGTGTACTTCGCAGGTTATGCAAGAAATGATTTGTCTCAACAAAGTAACTTCAGGCATTTGAAGACATTAGAAGGAAAGGTATCAGTAAATATTGTGTACTATTGAATGGTTGCCACACTTTTTATATACATGACAGTTATTGAAGCATAAACGAATTCCCCGAAGAATATCGAACATGCCTTCTTGATCATGAATTCCTACAAATTCATCTATAAATATTGAATATTGTTATTTCATAGATTCTTTAAAATTTGGTAAAAATATTGTTTAGAGTTATAGTTTATTCTGTTATATAGTAATTTTGATGTAATGTTATGATCAAAACTAAATTTATAAAAAAAAACATTTAACTTACTTAAAACACTTTAACTCAATGATGATCTTAAGATTTGAATTTTCGTTACGCTTGATGATCATTCTAACGTTTCATAGTCATTGTAATTTTAAGCTTGATGATCATTCTAACATTTTATTATAATTGTAATTTTAATATCAAGACACTTTATGATTCTGAAATAATGGACGATGTGCAAAATGGTGGAATAGCCTACTTGAATTGATGATGAGAAAAATGCAAATCACCTCAGAGAAAGCGTATTCATGGTGTGCTAAGCTCTGCAAAATGATGGAATAGCCCACCAATTAGGAAAATAGACTCCATGCCCATACAATTTCATGAGTTTTTGAGTTGGTTAACGTAAAACCAACACATTCTAAACTTCGAAATCGAACTGATATTGAATCACAAACGCCTAGCCCAAGGACTGTCAAATGTTATGGATTTCTTTTTTTAGGTTTTCTATTATAAAATCCCTAGATTAGAAAGTAACTCCAACCTAACCTAACCAGTAATTTCCAAATTGTAGCGACAACATAGACTTCCAGAAGTTATTTTGTGCTTGTTTGAATACTATGGCTGTCAAAATATAATAAAAGCAACAACTGGAAGATAAACATTGGAAAGGTCGTCGAAAAGAACGACACTTAAACGTGTCTTGGATACTTGTTGGGCCAGACTTATAAAGTTTTATTGTAAAATATTGTAAGTGTGTTAAAATTAAACATTGTCCATATTTCTTCAAATTATAAAAATTATTGTTAATGGTTTTATTGAGTTATAGGTTTCATTTCAATTTTCACCTTCCTCTTATTGGCACTTACATTAATTACATACAAAATCTCACTTGGTCATCCACCCAAAATAAATATTTATAAAAAAGCCCTACGGGTTGCATTGGTTAGTAGATCCTTGAACTTGGGATTAGAGAAGAAGATAGCAGCACGTATCCCTCTGACCCTCCTTCCTTCATCCTTATATTGCAAAGCTTCTTGATGGAGACCTTTTTTCAGGAGGAGACGTAGGAGTTTGCAGTTTCAAGAGAATATACAAGTCGATGCTTATTCACTGGAAGGATTTCAAGACCTAGAAGGATGGCAGGTAATTACTCAATCAATTAAGGGGATGGTCCCCCTCCATCTTTCATCGTTTGTCGATGGCCTATGAGGAGCCACCCCCTGTCCACCATTCAACGCTAATCCGCCCGCTTTCACAGACAATAAAAACAACTTCAACTCGTCCATCACAGGATTCACAGAGATTAGCAGTAGTACCATTGATATTTTTTCTTCTTGCTACAAACGTCATTCATCATCTGTAAATGGTTGCAGCAAAACACTATCAACCATTATTTCAACATATGTATTGTTACTCTACAATTACCAGAGCAATGGGCTCGATCGTTCTAATTTTGGGTGAAGAATTGTAATCGAAATTAGAGGCATTGATTTCATTGAAAGGCATAATAAATAACCTCGAAGTATAGCCAAAACTGAGACAGAGACCAGTCACGAACGAATCCTCCCTTGATAAAAGACCAGCACCCATTTGTAGCATGAACATTTCTGGCACATGTGAAGCTCACATTGCCCATTGTCACAGTTGTTGTATATAAAGCAAAGC
Source organism: Pseudotsuga menziesii (assembly GCA_001517045.1). Classification (NCBI taxonomy): domain Eukaryota; kingdom Viridiplantae; phylum Streptophyta; class Pinopsida; order Pinales; family Pinaceae; genus Pseudotsuga; species Pseudotsuga menziesii. The sequence goes on from LPNX010708893.1 coordinate 219,472, forward strand.
TCCCCAATCTAATATGCACCCATTGTATACACATTGAACCCCACACACATTAGAGGTATCTGAATAATATCTATCTTGCGCACAACAGTATTTTGTGATCAATTTATTACCTGGAAGATAATACTTGACATATTGACTTAAAAGTTTCAAATTTTGAGCGGGCAAATGAAAATTCTCTTGTCGATTTGATGCCACGAGATATTTGTTGCCATTATTTTCACTCTCTATTCGGAGGGTTACACTCGTGCTTCTGTAACTGGTCCAGTTGTTGGTTCCATTATAAAAGCCTGGATTTCAAAGAATCTCTCCATTGTAAAGCGGTGTTGTAGGATATTTTCACACTGCAAAACAAAATAAAATTAGCCATACACTTATCTAATCTGCAGGCTAAAATAAAAGCATTGAGAAAACTCAGGAAAAAAGTATTTCAATACATGTGTATAAGCAGATGCATCGTAATAAGGCGCCTATGTAATTTTAGAAGCATACGTTAGACCCATATGCTTGATTTGTTTTCGAAACCTTTCCATGGATCTTTATTACATTCATTAAAATTTGTATCAAGGAAATGATAGATTGATATACTATGAAGTAATAGGAAAATCATTACCAACTGACACGCGAATCTTCAAGTAATTTTGCATGTCGTAGAAAACTACTGTGGTGATCACATCATTCATTGTCTGTAGAGCATAACATAATTAACAATCAAATTAGAGCTGGCCGTATACATTATTTCAATCAGCCAATATAAAAATTAGTGTTGAAAGCATATGGTGTACTTTACATACCCCTTGTACATAATTATTTATCTGTCTGATGTCATCCAAGAGAAATGCAGCCGAAGAAAGAGCAGGGAGCATGTGTTCGAATCCAGGGGTCCTCGAATAGGCAGATGCCTACCGTCAATCCATCTGGTCATTCTCAATGAAGCCATGTGTAATACATTTCACCCGCTTATTTTTTAACGCATGCTAATCATTTCAGGATTTTATAGATCTCCCTCATCTCGAGGTTGTATGATTGTATTGTGGAGAACATGCCTTTGGTTGATTTAGATAGATTAGGAAGCAACCATCTACACCATCATTGTAATTGAATTTGATAAGTAAATGTGGGTGTTTCTCATCTTGCCCGCCTCAATTCAAAAGGAATCCAATGTTGCTCATCGGAATTGGAGCCTGGGGTTAGGTTTCGTTTTCTTTGCCAAAGAGAGCATTCCAAGCCCTTTTCTTGCATAAGTATTCGCACCATGAAGCAAAGCTTCAGGATTTTGGTAACAAAATATCACATTTCAATTGAATTCCTTTCAAAATATTGAAGCAAGATCCGAAGAGATCTACGTATCTCTAACCCAAATGCGAACCAAAATTGCTTTCAAAATTTCCACAGATCCAGCACAGTCAAACAATCAAATCAATACATGGGGTGATAATATGCCTTGAAACCGACCAACAAATTAAGAATCGTCTGTAAAACCAGCTCACACAAACACGAATAACATCCAAAAGCAAGCAACCAGGGAGTTTCACAAGTAGAGATTAATTTGTAATTATATGATTAATGACACTACGGTCCCTCCAACAATGCGTCTAGCCATATGACGTGCTTTCATGGTAGTATAAAAATACAACTATGGTGGAGAATATCATCATGCATGATTCAAATGCGCATACATGGGATGTGTGTTGTTCAAGGGAGGTCAAACAAGAAAATATGGTCGAAGAGAGCATCGTACTTTCATTTAGACATGTAGTTTTTTACATAATGGTAGAATTTTTCCATATAATGTCAACAATAGCTATGGAAATCTGAAATGTAATTTGCGTTTTTGCTATACTTCCGACATATTGCTTTATGAAGTTGTTGGAGGGATGCAAAGTTTGCAAACTCGTTTTGGCAGGTTAAAAACAAATTAGCCTCCACTCATTATACGTTGGAAAAATCAAGAGGGGATCACGGTTATCAAAAAAATTGTCTTTTCTTAAGATCGATTCAAAGCTAGTAAAGAACTGAACCCATTACTATTCATAGTCGATTAACAAGAAGAGAAAATACATAGTTTCACGGGCCCAAATGACAAGGTTGATCAAGATCATATAATTTTTAATTAGCTATGACTAGGATTTTAAGTTATAATTACGATATCATATACAACACGATTTCAAAGATTGATAGGGTAGAAATCTTAATCACGTTATGAAACTAAATCCAGAATGATAGGTTAGGTATTTAACTTAGTATTTTGGTTGCATCTAGCATAATTTTATCTCGGAGGTGTCTCGATCCTTAGTGCATCGTTTATCTCGATTCATATCTCTATGCTATTAGCATTATTTCTAGCAAGATAAGTCTTCATTAATGTTCATTTTGTCTTTTCTTCGGTGTTTCATTTCCCTTGTTTTGGGGGTATGCTAGTATATTTAATCTTTTTGAAAAACAAGTTAGGGTACCTAAGGGGATGAATAAGAATAGAAATCCAAGCAAGGATACTAAGATATTTTTTTTAATGGAGTTGGAAAGCAAAACCATGTGTTGGTTTGACTTTTTCTTTTCTTTTTTAACTTTTTTTTCTTTTGTTTTTCCTCCTTTTAGTTTTTTTGTTTTTACTTTTTTTTTTCATTTTTTTTAACTCTCTTTCTTTTCTCTAAGGTAAAAGACCTAATTCAAGGAAGCACTAGATTGGTTCTAATACCACTGTAACATCCATAGTTGGATATTCTCAATTAACTCAGAATGAACCCATAAATTATGAAATAACCCACATATCAGTAGATATAAAATGATTTATAAATTGATAGATAAGTTATGAATTACAATTGAGGGTCCGTTATTTATATTTTGGCGGAATACCCTTTCATTAATAGTCATGTATTTTCGTAAAGACATTATTATTATTATTATTATTATATATACATATATGTTGATGTTTATTATTATTATTATTATATATACATATATGTTGATGTTTATTATTATTATTATTATTATTATTATTATTATATTATTGTTTGTTGTTATTATTTAAGTTTGTTACACAGATATTGAAAGTTTTATTTGATTGCATATGTAATGTGATTACATATGGTAATTTTATTGTGATAATGATGCACATGAAGAGAATGTATTTATTGCATTTGAAATATTAACAGTCGGCAGTGTTTGAATTATAGAGTATCGTGATTCCAAGATCACTTCAGTGGTTGTTGTAAATGTTGCAATGAAAATGTTACATGCATGGTTACTCACACTTGTTTGGCCGATTGGAAATTCAGACCGTAGGTAGAATTGCCTTGGATATGGAAAGGTGCGTAAATCTGTAATGAAGGCTGGAAGCCACCATGTGAAAAATCCAAACACTATGAGACGAATCTGAAGGTTATGAAAATTGATTTCTGTAGGAAAAATGGAGTTATAAATTTCAGATTTGGAAATTGGAAATTGGGAGAACAAGTCGTAGGAAGACCATGTGTAGGGCCTACAAGAACCAAAGGATGTGAGCATGGACCCATGACTGAATAAATTTAATTTTTGAAGGAGGCATAATTATTAATTCATATTTGAATTTAATTAATTATGTTATTCATGGTTTGGCTATTGGTGAATCATGTAAGGAGGAAGTGTTGCAAGAAGACATGTGCCATGGCCTGCAAGAGCCAAACGCCATGAGAAGAATCTCATGTTTGTGAATTGGGTTTATGTGTGAACGTATTTGAAGAAAAAAAATCTAATTGAGATTATTATGATAAATATCTTATGGGAATGAGATGAAACATGAATTGCTTCAGCCACAAAATTTTGATCATATCTCATGAGGATTGCATGCTTGTATGTAATGTAGGTGAGAAGGGGAAAATATTCCAGTGGGAAGATGTGGGATATTGAAGATGAAAATGCAAAGAAAATACCAATAGTGGCTTGTGTTTGAGAATCTCTATAAAAGTCTTTGCATTTGATTATTCTATGCATTGTTGTTAAACCCAGTAAGAGCATGGGTACTCAAGAGGCTCACATGGGTACTAGTAACCTTTCTACGCTCATACTTAAGAGAACTGGAGGGATGGGTATGCTCGTGGGACTATGTAATAGAGAAGGAGAATAGGCCATGCAGATGTATTCCTTTTTATTGTCTAATAAACCTAATAGAGGTTTTGGCTTGGAAATAGTTGTTGTATGCTTGATAAACCTAGTCAGGGAGCTGGATTAGCATACTAGTTAATGGAATGCCTGATAAACCTAGTCGACATACTAGATTGGCATTGCTTATTTAAATGTTTTGGTGTAGCCAAAATGTTGGCTCAACATTTGTTTTATATGTATGAACTAGTTATTTGAGGCTTGTAGAAACTTGTTTACCTTTCTATGCACACCCTGAAGAGCACTAGAAGGAGTGGGTACGCTCAAGGGACTGTATAGCAAAAAATATGTACCATCCTTCTGTTGGGTGGGGAAGGTCTTGTGGGTTCCATAGTTGTCTCAAGTTAAAGTGGGAAACGTGTGGATCTGAATGAAGACGCTTATGCATATAAGTGTTTGGGTTATTTTGCATATTTTTGTTGATTTAATGTCAATGTACATGTGTATATGCTTTGGCTATAGTTATGAAAATCATGTAAGGAATGAATCCCACGATAATGGATTTGACATGTGAATTGACTTGTTTTTTGAGCATAGGTATTGCAGATGTAAGGACCTTGAAAGCATATTAAGGATGTTGTTGGGCATGTGGTTGACCTGAAAAGCTCAGTATGAGAAGCTAAAGATTGGAAAGAGATCCAATGGGTGCTAATGCGGAGAAAGAAAGGCATCATGTGAGCAGATGGAAACTAAAGAAAGGATCATGTGAGGCAAAGAAATCATATGAACTCCAAGGACGGTATTATTCTAAGGGGTAGGGGAATGTAATACCCCCATTTTGACCCTTAAAATGCATTGGCTTCATATGCAAATGCTGTGCATACATGAAGTATGAATTGCTAGCATGGAGATCAATGCCAAGGCCCAGCTAGTGAATGCTCAGAGTTAAAAGGCAAGTATTGAATATTTTGTGAGCCATGCACTAGAAAGCAATGGGAGATTGTAAAAGCATGTAAATATTTATAATGCAAATAAAATTCCAAGAGATGGCTATGGAATCAACTAAAATGAGGGGAACTTTGGGTATCCACTAGGGAGAGGTGAGGGGTTGTGGGATTTAACCCATTGATTCCAATTATCATCTTAAGAACCCATGTTCCATAAATGGAAAGGAATTACCTAGGTAGACTCCCTTGTTGTTCTTTAATTCTGTTGTAAGAAGGTAGCTGAAAAAACAGCTCATGAAATTAATGGAGAATGGGTGAATTCATAAGATCGTATGGTTGAGTATGGCCTCTATTTTATTAACTCAGAAGTCAGTTTCCTTCATGGGGATTTGTTTCCCTTCATCCCCATTCCATCGTTGAACAACCAGACATCAATTCCCAGCATTGAAAAATTGCAGAAATCACAACTATGAAAGAAGCCACGTTTTAGAGTGTCGAAAATTTCCAAAAATTAATGTCGACAGTAAGGAATCCATATATAGAAACCATGGACCAAATTTGAAAGTGTCAAAGGCCCAATAATCCATAGGGATGCTAATATCTAGAAGCCTAGAAGTTGAATTTCGTGATAGAGAGTCATGTGGCCATAATTCAATAAAAATCCAAGAGTGGATTGAATTAGGAGAGAGATAAGAGGTCAAAATTGCTTGATAAACCAAGTGAAGGAAATAATCTCTAAATATTTAGTAGCTTGGACCTTTCTATGCCCACCCTGAAGAGAACTAGAGGGAAGGGGCACCTGAGGGACTATGTAGTAGAGAAGGGGACCTCCCATGTGTTGGGTGTGGTAGGTATTGTGGGTGACAAGTCTAGTTGAGATCAATTGAGTTTGTTGTAGCTATGTGGTTGAGCTCACTAGCTCAACATTATCCTTCCTTGTCTCCCTACATGCTTAACAAAATCAATTGTGTGTTTGTTTAGCATGAGTGAGTGTGGCTATGGTTGTGAGTGAGCCTGAGTAGTTGTTTCTTATTGAATACATAGCCCCAACTTGGGGGTGGTCCCTCAGTTGAAATACTATAGGTTGGACAGATACCTACGGTTGGGTGGAACGTTTCTCTTCCATAGCTAGTTTCTCGAGCAATTCCAATTAAAAGATAAGTGTTTATTGTTGTCTCTAAATATTCCAAATTTGTATATATGAATGCTTCTTTTTTCATGTCGAACTGAATGAGATGACCCAATTTGAATTGTTAATTGAATGCCTATGAATAGCATGAAAATGCGTTTATCTATGTGCATGATTTTATTTCCATGCATGTGATGACTATGTTGGTATATGCATGATTTGTGTGTAGATAAGTTTATTTATGTTGTGTATTTTACTATGCATATGCACACTCATTTAGATGTTATGAATTTTGTAATATGGCCATGGGGGCGAAATTTAGTAACCCGTATATCTTTCATGTTCCCTCCATTGGTCGGATTGATGGGTGGGGACGTGACAATGAAATACAAAGCAAATTATAGCCAATTTCAAACAAAAACAAACTAAAAAAAATGAGTGTTAGAAGTGTGGAAGAAAAAAAAAATATACATCTAAGTGACGAGAAGACCTAGCTTGAGTTAGTATTGGTGTGGAAGCTTCACATATGTGAGAAAATCTGTAGTTTCCTATTTTCATGAAGAAAATATCCACACATTTAGTTGAATTTCAAATTGAGAATAAGATGGACATTGTAAAAAAGATTAAAACAAGGATCCCAAGAGTCATCGAGCATAGCCTTAGAGTCACCTAGGTTAGTTGAAGAGTTAGGAAAGTGGAATACCAATAGCCACAAGGTGAGACAATATTTAGAGCCATTTCATTCAAGAAAATGATTCTCTTTTTTGGCGTTGTAATCCATCTTCACATGTTAATAAAGAGACTATTATTATCTAGTGTTTTTATACTCATACATAGTTGTGTTTGGTTTTAGAGTTGTTTTCTCTCTTCCTAGTTCTCTTTGGTTCTGATGGGTGTGATCATTCTATTTGGGGCTCTTCTCTCATTATGGCATATATTCTCACTTATCTTATTATTGCTAATATTTGATCTAAAACAATTGGCTTCTTGGTGACTTGGGACTATTCTTGTCTTCTTGAGATATCTAATTATCCATGTGTTTTAGTTGGTGGAATAATCTTCCTATTGTTATATAGATAATCATGGTTCGCCTAAGCTTGTTTGATAACTGGTTTTTTTATAGGAAAGAGTTCTTAGAAACCAAATTATTTTACTTTGGGAGGGAATTGAGAGGGTCCAATTTGGGTCATTTATCACGGCAGTGGGATTATTCTTTTGATTGTTGGTTGCATTTATGAATCTTCTTCTTTGTTCCTTTAATAAGGATTTAGTTAGTTGGATTTTATATATTGAAATTGTTTGCATTTCATGCTATGCATTCGCCCAATATTCATTTAGATTTATGCAATAGTCATCAATGGAACATAATCAGTTTCTAAAGGATATCGTGAGCCCAATATTTGTCCTTTCTCTTGTGAGCCCCTTTTGTTCCTCTCTCCCAATGTTCATATTCAACAACTGTAGACGATAGCTATACAAAGCACTAGCAATGTTTGGTTGCATATCTTTCACTTTCCTTAAACATTTTGATTCCTTTTGGTGCATATGTGCATTCTGTTGTATTCAAATACTTATATGTCTTGGATTATTGAGCTCTATAAGGTGTTGTTGATGATATCTGCATGAGATTGATTGGATATTAACTAAATTATGTATCAACATGTGAGGAACTTTAGGTACTTTATTGTGAAGAACAACAATATATTAAATGTGGAACTCTCTATACAAAAAGGTATGTGGGAAACTCGACGAAATAATGAGGTGAAACTGAATGAAGCTTTTCATTCGTGTGATAATTTAATTCTTATATTCTCAATCAACAACACTCGTTATTTTCAAGAAAACAAGGATTGATGCAAGTATGTGTCTAATTAATAAATTGACCTGCTTTAGTAGTATTTTCTTCATCATTATGTTGTTTAAAAGTTTGAAGGACCGATATTCTACTGTTTTCATTCTGATAGTGCTGAATAACAAGGAGGTCATTTTAACTTGTATATTATTGTCATTGTTTGCCTTTTTATAGAATATCTACAAAATGAAGCTCCTAAATCATGTCTCTAAATGAAATACGTGTTAACTATATATGTGATGTTGATATGTTTGGATGCTAAGCAGGGTTGTGTAAAGATGATGTCTAAAATTGGTGGTTTTGTTGGCAAATGCAGGTGGAAGTATGCACATGGGACTGCACATTATGGTTGAAATCTTATTCTTAAATGGTTGAGGTAATTCCCACTACATGATAAAAACGATACTTTTTGGACCTGATCATAGGTAGTGAAAGTTTGTGTGTGCACAATTTGGTTATTTCAAATTCTTTGTTTTTGGTTTAGATACATAACCCCAAGGGAGAAAATGGTGGAAGTATATTGGAATTAATGGAAATGGATAATTTTATGATGTATGAGTGAATAGTAGCATTGGTTGTTGGTATTTCAGATAACTCGACTGTATGGTTTGTGGCATATTTCTCCAGTTAATTCATAAGTTCATGTCGATATTTAGACAAACATCATAGTGACGAGTCATCCTAAGAAATGTTAATGTATGTTAACGGTTGAGACATTCAAATTCTTATTAGATTTGAGCAAATAGATATTGAGGGGCATCTTTCTCTCCATTAAGAATTCACTCTTATTGACCTTTCTATGAATTACATCATGTTATAATGCTTAATTGTGTTTGTGGCCTAATTCTAGTCAAATAGGATAGAAATGTTTTGATTCTAAGTTCCAAGGAGTTTATTGTTTTGCAACCTGAATATCCAAACAATGAACAAATATATGTTTATTTACTACATTCTTGTTGTCATTTTTATTTGTGAAAACAAAAGCACGCGCATTGCTCAAAAGAAAAGTATGGTCTATATCATTAAATGTATACTCACGTGGCATCTTAATTGAGGGGATATAATATTCTACATTAATTGCTACAAATATAGTGTATAAGAAAAAATAAGGGGATATCAGTAAATGATGCATAAGCATAGTGTTTCATTTTTTTATTTTTTTTGTTTTTCTATTTTTTTTATGGATGGACCTATATTTGGTGTAGGGATTTTTCTGAATCATCGGTCACTTGATTTCAGAGAAGATAACTTAAAATTTTGTATGGTGCCTATTTTGGCTTTTTCTCTTCTTAGTCTTATATTACCCAAGTGTATGCATATAAGTGCCACCAATACTGAATTTAGTGGATTTGACTTCTTTTGTAGCTTTGTGGGTTGACATTCCATAAGACTTGGCATTTAAGGAATCCATACAATGAAAATTTGCAAGTGAATATGTTTGCTACTTTACCTTACTTTGAGGTATTGGATTTTTATAAAAATGGTTTTTAATTATTAGAAGTAGCAGTACTTAGTGGTTAATGTAATTGACTTTTTCTTTGGTAGTTCCCTCTAAATATGAATGCCTTGTTTGATATACATGCAATTCCTTGCAATGGTATTCCTGATTTTTACATGTATCACAACTTGTCTTGATGTTTGTCATTGCATGTCATGTCCCCATTTTGGTGACATATGGATCATTCTATTAGCCAATTAGTTCATATGGTTTTAGGTGAAAAATCAATTAAATGTCTTGGGCTTAATTTTTAACATTCAAAGTATTAATTAATTAGGAGATGTCAAATTTATTGAATAAGGTTTAAATATGCATTTATTAGGAGTTAAATTCATAAATTACTATCTTGTTTATGAAATGAAAAGAAAAGTAATCCTCAAGGGGGCATTGGAGGAAAAGGTTGACCAAAAGATAGCTTGCACAAGAAGGAAAAGCCAAAAACAATTAAAGATAAGAAAGTTGAGAAAAGAAGGAATAAAATAGTTCAGGCAAGAAAAATTATGAAAGCAATAATAAAGAAGAAAAGATGGAACAAAGCAGAAAAGAGGATAAAACTGTGAAAGAAAGGATTAAAGCATAAAGAAGGCCAGGGCAGTAAAGTAGAATAAATAAGCATAAGGAAGAAAGCAAGATAAAGCGAGATAAAGAAGAAAAGCAGGAAAAAGCAGTGAAAAGCATATCAAAAGCAGGAAAAGTTAAGGCATGAAAGCAAAAGTAGAATAAAGATAAGAAAGAAGGAAAAGACAATGAAAAGCATAGCAAAAAAGGAAAATCTAAAGCAAGAAAGAAAAAGGCAAAGCATGAAAGCAAGGCAGCAAAAACTAAGCAAGAAGGAAAAAATTAAAACATGAAAGCAAGGCAACTTTATCCATCCATGAGGGTGCATTAGCCTCTCTAACTTGCTTAACAAGTCATCCCCAATCTATAAAAGAAGGAGTGTGCACCACTTTCCCATCTTTAGACAATTTTTGTTTTGTATTGAGATCAATTTTGCTTCTCTAACTTGGGAGATATGCCCTTAGTCCAAGCTAGGAGATGTGCCCCTACTATTGAGAGGATGATGGCATTCAACCATTTTCACTGAGTTTTATTGCAAGTTTTGAAGAATCATCAAGAAAGTTTGAAAGCCTAGAAGAATAAAAACCAAGCCACAGTTTGAATATTCCTATTCTTCTTATTTCTCTTCTATTCTATGTCAATTTGTGAAGAAGTCAAGACCCAATGTAAAGATGAAGTCGTTATGGCAGCCCATATGAAGTTAATTTCTAATTATAAACCATTTGTATCAGACCTGAAGTTATTCCAATACAAATTTGCATTCTTTAAGTTATTTAACATCCTAATAAACATCATACATGTCTCACTTTGCAAATTCGAAATCCTTCGAGTTCATTTGGGAAGCCCTGAATTAAGACTAGTTGAGTTGTCTTAGAATTGTCTTAGATAAAATCGTACTTTCAAACCGTGTCAAACTTTATCTAAACTTATGATTTCGACCTATGAAAATATCAGGGATCTATTTTGCATATGTTAGGGTGCCTAGGAGCCTGGAAGTAGACTTCAGCCTCGTTGATGCTCGAAACCTAAACAGTCCCAGTGCTTTGTGCAAAGGAAACTTGAGAATTGTGCATCTTCTATGCTATTCATGAATGAATTATAATTTTATGTGTCTATGATGTATTTTTTGCAAACATTTAATTATCTTATTGATGATCCATTACCTCAGTCTTTGTAAGTTTTAGAAGAACCTAGTATTGTTTCCAATAAGTCTAGTCAATCATAGTGCATTTCCAACACTTAGTCTTGAGTTTTCTGATTGATTCTTGGTGTTAGAGTTGATATATCCTAAATTACAATTTAAGGATATTACAAGTGGTATCAAAGCACTTTCATCTACTCCTCTAGAAATTAAGCCTCCATTTGAAGAAATATTGTAGATCACAACTTTCAGTTGGCAGTTATGAGGCTCATACCAGTAGGTGATGAAGATTTTGAGCCATGTGAGGAAGAAAAAATCATCTACATAGATGGAGGACTACCACGAGACGAGGATAGTTACCTTTGTAACTAGGTGTACAATGAATATAGAGGGGTCGAACCACTGATGTTTGATATTATTGGTGGCACAATATTCTTTGGAGGAAAGCCACTAAAAAATGATCCTTATGAATACCTCTGAATATACCAAGCATTAAAAAATGAGATATATGAATAGTTGTCTTTTCGAGAGTTCTGTGAAAATAAAATTAGTGTCATATTCAGAAAGAAAAGAAAGAAAAAGGATTATTTTGGAAACTAAAATAAGATAAGCGTGTAACATATTTTCAAAAATGTGTGAAGAGAAGTAGAGCAAAGGTTGCAACAAAATGAAGTCTCACCATCAAAGTCTTCTACATCAAATCTTTGTGAAGAAAGTGATTTAGACAAGGGTGAGTCCACAATTGAAGATCCATCATGGAGAGGGTAGAAATCATCTTGTTTGTGGCAGCCATGAATCAAAAGAAGCAAAGATAAATGAAGGGTAGTGAAATTCATTGCAAGATGTTGGCAGTAAAGGGGAAGGGAGTGTAAAACAAAATCTAGACATTCTAGACATGGATAGTAGAGCATCTAGTGATGGATTTTGTGTTGAGATACTATATTATTGGGTATCATGGTGAGGTGCCTATTGATGGGTGCCTAAGGGTTGACGTACCTACTGATGGGTACCAAGATTGCATGGAGACATCTACTGATGGATGTTCATCTCTCTATGTTGGTGACATAGAGATTCATATCGAGGATATTATTACAAGTACACATTCCTTTAAGCATATAGACCTTGCAGTTGAAGGAAAAGACCTAGTATCAAATTCCACTTCACCTCTTGAGCTTCATGAGGTTGATTATGCAGATGATGAGGAGGAGATTCACTCTCATGATCCTTCCTACCTAGTAGGGTCATTGCAATTGGATGAAAAGAATATCAAGAAATCCATACACATTCTCCAGGACACTCATGCTTCCATATCGGGTATATGTTGGAGAGATACTTCATTGGAAGATCCTTGAAGCCATGGAGAAGATCCAACAAGCAATGTCTACAATCCAAGGTAATTTTTGATATATGGTTTCAGACAAGGATCGCTTGTATGAGCTTGTTCATATGTTGCATGGAGCATCCTTGAATGATGATGCGTAGATTTTCAAGCTCAGTAATGAGTTGATGGCCACCCAAGATTCTTTGAGAAGCACTCAAATTTCCTTCTTGGAGTCTAAGATAGAGATAGATAAATTTCACCAAGATTTGAATAGATCACATATTCCCTCCTACACTTTTTTCATCCCATCCCATATGGTTGATTGTATTCTTGGATCAAAGGAGGAACCTCATGTGATGGTGGAACATGAGGAACATGCTGATTTGCAAATGTTTGAGGAGGATCAACCATTTGAGTTTCCATTTGGAACAAGTCACACCTTCACAAAAGAGGTTGAGAAACACACCCATGTCAAACCAACCAGTGGAGGAGTACATGCATCTGCTTGCTTGGTGGATGAGAGTTGCAGAGGATTGGTTCATAGTTATTCACCCCACAATTTTATTTTAGCGACATCATTTGGTAATGAATATTGGGTGAAAGGATTCTTTCTCTTGGTGCCACGTGAGGAGTAGGAGGATCCCACCTTCTTTGTTGATGGTTGTAGAGACATACCATGTGATGTACAAGCGCATTTGTCTTGCCTTAGAAATACATTGAAGAGTCCTTAGTTATGGGAGATATATATGAGGACTTGCCATTTAAATATGTTAAATTTTCATATGCTTAGCTAAGACATCAGTACTTCATTTCATTTTCATAACAAAATCATATAAACAAGATCACTGAAAGATAGACAAGCACAACCATACAAAAGGAACACAAAGATTTATCCTGGGAAAACCCTAAAGGGAAAAACCCAGCAAAAGCTTCCTCAATATAGATGCCCCAAAAAGATAAAAGATAAAAGATAAAACCAGAAAGGAGATCAAAGCCTGGTCCTCCTCCTTCTCCAACTACTTCTCTTCTCCACTAATGCGCTACACAAGTGAGAGTGTGGGTCTCAAATGAGGAGCACCACACCTCTATTTATATTCATCCGTTCACTTTAACTAACTCATTCGACACGTAGGCTCGAGTTAAATCATGTAGGCTCGAGTTACACATGTAGGCTCAAGTAACCACACTAGGGTGCTAATGACCCACCTTTACAATTAGAAGGGACTACCTCATGACTCTTATTAGTTCTTCCGATTAGAAGCATCAGGGTACAAAGTAATACAAGTGGTTCTCCCAGTAGGACCATCGGGGACCACAAAAGATACATATAGAATATTCTTCGAAGTTACAATATTTCAACACTCCCCCTTAACGAGAAGGGTATTCTACAACAACATCAACAACAACAATAGTAGGAGAGAGATAGAGGACATCATCAACATCAGCAGGGTAACACATCTATAAATCATTGGAAGCTTTTCAACATCATGTAGTCTTCATCTTCAATCTTCAGTCTTCAGTAATGGCAACACTCTGACTATTTTGATCAGCAACAACTTCTTCAGTATTTGAATAGCATCATCATCATCATCATATTCAAATCTTACGATCAGCAACATCATCATCAGCACTTTGACGATCAGCATCAACATCTTCAATACTTTGACCTCTCGATCAGCAACAACTTCAGCAACATCTTCAGTACTTTGATCTTTCGATCAGCAACAACATCATCATCATACTCTGATCTTTCGATCAGTACATCATCATCATCATCAGCCTCTGATCTTTTGATCAGAACCATCATCAACCAAACATCATCATACTCTAACATCAACTCATCCTCATATTCTGATCTTTCGATCAGTACATCATCATCATCATAATTTGATAATACGGCATCATCATCATTAGGATCTTATCATCATCGCATTCTGATCTTTCGATCAGAAACATCATCATCATCATCGCATTCTGATCTTTCGATCAGAAAACATCATCATCAGCAGCAACATCATAATCATAAGCAACTTCTGATCTTTCGATCAGAAAACATCATCATCATCATATTCTGATCTTTCGATCAGAGAACATCATCATCAACAACTTCTAATATTTCAATCAGAGAAACATCATCATCATCATATTTTGATCTTTCCATCAGAGAACATCATCATCGTCAGCAACAGCATCATCATCATATTCTAATCTTTCAATTAGAGAACATCATCATCTTCAACAACTTCTAATCTTTCGATCAGAGAACATCATCATCATCAGCAACATCTGATCTTTCGATCAGAAACATCATCATCATCATAAAAACATCAACATGATCCTTCCTTTCGAAATTACGGGATTTAGGTCTTTACGGAGTTACCAATGATCCTTCCTTTCGGAATTACGAGATTTAGGTCTTTACGGAGTTACTAACGATCCTTCCTTTCGGAATTATGGGATCAACACAGTTGTGGAACTCAGACAATCCTTCCTCTAGGAATTACGGGATCAACACACGTTCTCGAGTACCGAAGTCACCAAATCCGTTCTGAACCAAAGTTCAAGGATGATACAATCCTACCACATTCACGGGGACCGAGATCTCCGGATACATTTTGAACCAAGGTTCAAGGATGATGCAATCCACCACTTTCACGGGGGTTGAGACCTCCAGATACATTTTGAACCAAGGTTCAGGGATGATGCAATCCACCACTTTCATGGCGGTCGAGACCTCCGGATACATTTTGAACCGAAGTTCAGGGATGATGCAATCCTACCACTTTCATGGGGGGCGAGACCTCTGGATACATTTTGAACCGAGGTTCAGGGATGATGCAATCCACCACTTTCACGGGGGCCAAGACCTCCGGATACATTTTGAACCGAAGTTCAGGGATGATGCAATCCTACCACATTCACGGGGGCCGAGACCTCCGGATACATTTTGAACCGAAGTTCAAGGATGATGCAATCCCACCACATTCACGGGGACCGGGGTCACTGGATCACTTTTGGACAGATGTCCCAGGATGATACAATCCCTCTTCATTCTTGAAGACCGAGGTCTCCGGGTCACTTTAGGGCAAGTGTCCAGGGATGATACAATCCCACTGCAACATCACTACTCCCCCTTTCGAGGAAGGTCTTTCTGAACCACACCAAGCTTGTCTCAAAAGTGTTCGAACTTTACCCGAGACAGAGGCTTTGTCAACGCATCATCATCTAAACCATCTTCATCTACATCTTCAGTATGTGAATACTAAACTATCACCATCTGTATCTGAAAGCATCATCAGGTCACCATCATATGCATCTACAGTATGAAAATACTGAAACATCATCTATATCTTCAGTATGGGAATACTGAAATCATCATCATCTCTATATTCAGTATAGAAATATTGAATCACCATCATATGTATCTACAGTATGTAAATACTGAAACATCATCATCTACATCTTTATCTTGAATGTAGAAATACCGGATTTCTATGTGTTACGACGGAACACAGGGTTCTCTGTTATCACAACTCTCGTTATCACATAGAATCAATGTAGTATCCATATTCAGTTCAAAGAGAACTGATATCAGCTTCTGAAGCCATATGGCTTCACAACTTAGTAGAGCAATCTACTATGTATTCTGCTTCAGCCATGCTACGAGAAACACTGGACTGTTTCCTGCTAAACCATGAACTCATAGCAGACCCCAAACAAAAGCATCTACCTAATGTGCTTTTCATGTCTGAGATACTCTCGGCCCAATCTGCATCTGTGTAGCCATACAATCTATACTCATGGCTACCATCATAATATAAACCAAAGTCTATAGTCCCTTTCAGATATCTCATCACATGCTTTGCAGTTACTATGTGAACCCGTCTTGGTTGAACAAGATATTGACTTAAGGTGTTCACAGCAAAACAAATGTCTGGTCTAGTATTTGTTAAGTACATCAATGACCCAATGATCTATCTGTAATGAGTCATATCCACTAACTCTGATGAGTCATCAGCTAATAGCTTCAGGTTGGAGTCCATGGGTGTGGCCATGACTTTGCATTCCAACATATTGAATCTCTTCAATATCTCTACTACATACTTTCCCTGGTTGAGAAAGATTTCTTCTGAACTTTCCATGATCTGTTTCTCATTTCTTGTCAAGGATAAGTCATCCACATATAATAACAGGATGACAAGTTCATCTTCTACAACCTTGAGATAAAGGTTAGGATCAACTTTATTCTTGGTAAATCCCATGCTCGACAAGAAACTATCTATTCTTCCATACCAAGCTCTGGGAGCTTGCTTTAGGCGATAGAGGGCCTTCTTCAACTTGCATACGTGATTCCATCTAGCTTCAACTTCAAATCCTCGTGACTATTCAATGTAAAACTCTTTCTCAATCATACCATTGAGGAAGACTTGTCTTTACTTCACCATGGAAGAAACTACCATGATAGTTTTGAACGAAGTGTACCTTACTTCCTGGAGTAAGTGTCTCTTCAGAATTAATTCCCTTTTTCTGAAAGAAACCTCTGGCCACAAATCTTGCTTTATACTTCTCGATACTTCCATCAGTTGCATGCTCTATTTTGTATATCCATTTGGAGGATACAATACTCTTTCCTTCTGGTTTGGGAACTATATCCCATACATCATTCTAGTATTCTTTCATCATAACATCTTTCATGAGTTCGTCTTGTCAGATCATCAACATATCCTAGTCTTCTGCATTCAACTTTGAAGGTTGGAACCCACTTTACTCTTGGTAAAGTCTCGATCCATTAAGAAGTTGTCCATCATGTCGTACCGTTTCGAACTCAAATATCTTCTGTAGTCACTCCCCCTGAAGTGGAGTATTATCTTCCTTCTTCATTCTGTACAGGTGGTTCTATGCTTGATATATATTGGACAATAGAGTATGTCATGTCATAGTCTATTC
Source organism: Pseudotsuga menziesii (assembly GCA_001517045.1). Lineage (NCBI taxonomy): Eukaryota > Viridiplantae > Streptophyta > Pinopsida > Pinales > Pinaceae > Pseudotsuga > Pseudotsuga menziesii. The sequence continues at coordinate 236,942 of LPNX010708893.1, forward strand.
TTTCTGAGGCAAATCATGAACCTTTCTTTGTACACCTGTTCTTGTAGATCCATATGGAGGATACTATGTACTTCCCTTTATGTCTCAAAATCATATCGTATGCATCATTCCCCATGATCAACTGTTATTCTTTGATCATAGTTTCTTTTATAGCATTCTTTTCTTCATCTTGAGTTATCTCTCATACCCATGGTGGTCTTCATCCTTTGAGGTGGATCTACCGCTCTTTGAAGCTCTTTCTTCCATCGTGGTGTCTCTGACCCTGTGAGCTTCGGATTCATGTTTATTGAATTGTCATCACTTGTTCTTCGGAATAAGTTTCGTCCTTCTTTTCTTGTAGGAGGTTGTATAGGACCTTTCCTACAATTCAAATGCACCAGTTGCATGGTTAGAACTATTTCATAAAACATATGCATAACGACAAATTCTTATGCATCATGCAACTATTTAGCCAATACAACATTCATCCATATTTCACATAAACTTTCTAGATGCCTTCTATCTCTACCATGACATCATTGAGATTGTGCACTAATCCAATATGTCAGCAAAGAGGTTTGATAAGTAGCACTAGAGAGTTGTATAGCGCCATGATCTAGTCACCCATCACATGCATATTAGTAGTATTAATGTAAACAATCTATCATGCATAACACATCAACTGAATACAATAAAATGCATAACAAAACAATATCATGAAATGGCAATTGAATACTTATCTTTTATTTGTTTTGTGGGTAGACTCCATCTTGATCATTCTGCTTTATCATCTTCTTCATTCATGAAATCATCATTTCTTATCCAAATGATAAGATGAATAAGAGGTTCTTCAAAAATTGAGTTTTTCATATTCCTCATCGCTTGAGGGATCTTCTTTGAATGGTGAGAGCTTGATCTTCAATTGCTCCCATCTTCTTCTTCTCTTCTTATTAGTCGAGCTGAAAGTAATCACTTACTTCTGGCATACATTCTTCACATGAATTAATCCCATGATCCTGGGAGGCCATTCAAGGTGGCTATCACCACTTCTGCATACTTCTTCTTCTACCGCTTCAAGTTGTTCTGCATTCTGGATCTTCACATTCTTCAACTATTTTCTCAAAGCCATCTTCTAATTTAAGTTCTTATCTTCAAATAGCTTGATCAAGGAATCAAACATCTTCGATTTCTTTAGGGAAGAAACTTGTGGTATAAGTTGATCCGTGATTGAATCAACAATTATCTTCTTGGCCTTGATCAAGTTCTTCTTGTGTAAGTCTTTAAGGCTCATCTCCCTCTAGAACTAGAACCTCTCTACTCATGTAGGTTTCCAATTCATTTTCTTCAGAGAGATCAAATACTTCCATGCTTGGAAGTTTTCAAATTCACCAAGCTTATCATCAAGCTGATGTGATAGATCATTTTGAAATGAGAACCTCAATGCAAATAGCAAAAGATTAGATCTTACCGATTTGAGGTGTCTGTCCTGCTTCTGGAGCTGCCTGATCTATGGTTTGTCAGAGAAACCCTAATTTTCAAAACTTGGAATATTTCAGATCTGATTCGATATAAATATAGATCACTTCAAATGGAGCTGTCCAATGTACTCCTTTTCTGAAAACAGTGGAGGGAAGCTCCCGGAATAGGAAGCCCTAGTTTTCCAATTTCTTCTTCAGAAATGCCTGTTACTATTTCTGTGATATCTCTGAAATTACTACCCCTCTGTGTCTGAAATTTTGCACTGAGGTAAACTCACATATCCCTGATCCAACAACATAAGTTTCATTAGAATTGGCTTCACCAATTTGGATTTATGATCATTTTCCCAAGGTGACCTGTTACAGGACTGTTCAGAACAGTGCAGTTGTACAGCATGCCACGTGTCACTGGTTCATCTTCAGGTTTTGAAATTTGGATCAAATAAATTGAAGGCCGTGCTATTTTTGGAACATATTTAGGAATTCCATTTGGACCTATTTATCCCATGCTACAACAATTCTCCCCAGGTGTCCTGTTTAGGGTTGAATTCTGGAAGAGGCTAGAACCCTAACGTGGAGGGATCATATCTCCCAAAATATAGCGAATATGAGGCTGAATTTTGGACACAGTGTAAATCAAGATTTTATCTTCGGCCTCTACAATTTTGAACTCCTGATCCTTTGCCAATCTCAGGATATAGCGAATGTACCAAAACTTAGCAGTTTTAGTATTTAGGGTTTTTCCATGTCGAGGTCAAACTAGGGTTTGACTTTCCCAGAGTTTCACCCAACCAAATTTCTTGATCCAGGTCTCTAAAATTCGATTTTGATGAGGAGAACAATCCTACACTAGTCTCACTCAAAAATTCTTCTTCTGTAGAAAGCCCTAATTTTCTGCACCAAAACTGAAAATGCTCGGAATCGAATTTTTCTTCGACGGAAAGATGCGCCCTTCAATGGAGAGTCAGTCTAGCCTTCTTTTGCTGATCGATCATGGATAGAGACCCAAAAACGATAAGAAGCCATAGATTATTTAGCTGCACAATGTCTTCTTTCAGGGTGGCTCTGATACCATGTTAAATTTTCATATGCTTAGCTAAGACATCAGTACTTCATTTCATTTTCATAACAAAAGCATATAAACAGGATCACTGAAAGATAGACAAGCACAACCATACAAAAGGAACACAAAGATTTATCCTGGGAAAACCCTAAAGGGAAAAACCCAGCAAAAGCTTCCTCAATATAGATGCCCCAAAAATATAAAAGATAAAAGATAAAACCAACAAGGAGATCAAAGCCTGATCCTCCTCCTTCTCCAACTACTTCTCTTCTCCACTAATGCGCTACACAAGTGAGAGTGTGTGTCTCAAATGGGGAGCACCACACCTCTATTTATATTCATCTGTTCACTTTAACTAACTCATTCGATACGTAGGCTCGAGTTAAATCATGTAGGCTCAAGTTACACATGTAGGCTCAAGTAACCACACTGGGGTGCAAATGACCCACCTTTACAATTAGAGGGGACTACCTCATGACTCTTATTAGTTCTTCCGATTAGAAGCATCGGGGTACAAATTAATACAAGTGGTTCTCCCGGTAGGACCATCGGGGACCACAAAAGATACATATAGAATATTCTTCGAAGTTACAATATTTCAACAAAATAAACAATAAAAGGTGATTATTAATTCATGGATTTGGTAGATAAATATATCACCAAAATGGAGGATCATGAATGCACTAAACTTACTTGCATCAGTAGAGAATGGTTTGACATGCATGCCTTGGAAGAGAGAACTCGTGAGTTGCATGTATGGAATGAAGAATTGTCGTTGAATAAGGTGGCTTATTACTCTCAGATAGATCAACAAGCCAAAGTGTTTATTCATCCATGGATTGGGTGGATAGATACGTAGCTAAGACGAAGATACATCGAGGTAAAAATCATTCTTGGTTCTATGATAATTGTGTTTGTTTTATTGATATTGTCTGACCATGTGAGTAGAAACAAATATATATATTGAATCCATTAGATACCTCCCGTGCACATGCACATTAATATTGGAGTTGCAACCACATGGCAGATTTCAAGTCACCGTGCAAGAGAAATTTATCTTGCAATCATGGCATGTTGAAAACAGTAGTGCATGCAAGAAGGAAATTGTCCCAAGGTGAGATCCAAACATTGTTGTATCTAATGACAATGATGTTTGATGGAATGTTGCACAAACTATGGGATCCAAGCATTACATGGAATGACAAAGTGTTCTTGATGGTATGTGTGTTTGGGAGAATTCAACTTATTCAGTGGGATCCAGGAGGGCGAGATAGACTTCAATTCCAGAATTTCATCCACGAGGAAAAATGGTTTGATTTACTACATGGAAAATCATTTGGTTGATGTACTTAATACAGGCTCGTGCTTGGCGGGTTGGGATTTTTTAGGATTATTTGGATGGAGACACTAAGTAGTGTAGAGGAGGTAGTAGGAGACATTTCCTTAGTCTGAGATTTGTTTGGAACCATGGGATCATCTTTGGTCTCAAATATTTTAGTTGGAAGATTCAAGTAGCAGTATGTGGGATAGAGACACCTCTCAATAGGAAAGAGATGCATAGGGTTAAGTATTATCCCAAAATTTATCTTCACTTTGGCCATCGTCATTAGATTCTCTTGAAAGAAAAGTTTTTGCAGGAAATATCTCCTTGTTTCCATTATGACCATTCTAAATTGTTACGCATGAGAATTGGTTTGACTAGTGCACCTATGGCTGCACCATCTTACATGAGCAGAGCATATATCAAGCACTTTGGTAAGCTTGTGTTGATTCTCTTTGATTAAATTTTGATTCATGGTAGGATGTTGACAGAAGTGCAGCCTCGGTTTGAAAGCTATGTCATGAGTTTGGGTAGAGAAATCATTGCATATCAATTTATTTAACATGAAGCTGGAAGGATAAAGATATTTCATTTTGACCCTATGATTGAGCATGGTAGGGGTGAGGCACCATGTAGAAATTCATTTCAATTCATAAATTATATGGATTCCCGAGGATGTAAAGGAGTTTCCAAAGGGATGAAAACTTTGGGATATTTCAAAGGAATGAAATAAAGTAATGGGAACTTGTTTAATGTCAGTCGCGCTTGGTTTCACTCCATCATTTGTGCTTAGAGATCTATGGAGAAGCCTCAATGATGAGGAATTAAACTATTGAAATGGAGATGCCTCAATGATGAGGAAACGAACTATGAAAATGGTTGCATCCCATGTCAACAATATGAAGAGGATCATATTTATCTTCTACTCTATCTACCACTTCAGGCATAGAAATGGATAAAGCACAATTGTGCATGTCTTGATTTAATGATTTTCATTAATCTTTTGGTGCATGGCAGTTGTGTTCTAGGAAATATCATTGAATCAACCCTTATGTACATCACACATCCTCTTGTTTAGAGGAATGGAAGTTTACTAAAGCATGATTATTCCCATCCTAAGTGCAACGAGAAAAGGTTGGCCATTTTGCATGTTTTGTTCAAGTCAGTCCAAACCTTGCAACTAGTCATGGATTATTTTGAAAGCAAGGTCTTTCATGAGTTGATGGTGAAGAATGGAAAATGAAATATTGCTAAAGGATTCATTTACGAAGGAGATGAAGTTCAAATGGGGTGTGGAGAAGTTTGCAAAAGTGGTGGAAAAGTGCCTGAGTGTTTCATCATTCATAGTTTCCCTTGCTTAATGGCAAGCAAGTTTTGGGAGGGGAGGACTGTCATGTCCCAATTTTGGTGACATATGGATCATTCTATTAGCCAATTGGTCCCTATGGTTTTAATAGGAAATTCAATTAAATGTCTTGGATTAATTTTCAAGGTTTAAAGTATTAATTAATTAGGAGATGTCAAATTTCTTGAATAAGGTTTAAAGAGGCATTTATTAGGAGTTAAATTCATGAATTACTATTTTTATTTATGAAATGAAAAGAGAAATAATCCACAAGGGCGCACTGGAGGAAAGGTTAACCAAAAGATAGCTTGAACAATAAGGAAAAGCAAAAAACAATAAAAGATAAGAAAGTTGAGAAAAGAAGGAATAAAACAATTACGACAAGAAAAACTGGGAAAACGAGAATAAAGAAGAAAAGATGGAACAAAGCATAAAAGAGGATAAAACTGTGAAAGTAGGGATAAAAGCACAAAGAAGGCCATGACAGTAAAGAATAATAAAGCTTGATTAGGTAGAATAAAACATGATAAAGTAGATAAGTAGGAAAAAGCAGTGAAAAGCATATCAAAAGCAGGAAAAGCTAAGGCAGGAAAGAAAAGCGGAATAAAGCAAGAAAAGCAAGAAAACACACTGAAAATCATATCAAAAGAAGGAAAATATAAATCAATAAATCGAAAGGTAAAGCATGAAAGCAAAGCAACAAAAGCTAAAGCAAGAAGGAAAAAAGTAAATCATGAAAGCAAGGCAACTTTATATATCCATGAGGGTGAATTAGCCTCTCTAACTTGATAAACAAGTAATCCCCGGTCTATAAAAGAAGGATTGCACACCACTAGCCCATATTTTGACGGTTTTTGTTTTGTATTGAGAGCAATTATGCTTCTCTAACTTGGGAGATGTGCCCCTAGTCCAAGCTGGGAGATGTGCCCCTGCTATTGAGAGGATGATGGCATTCAACCATTTTTACCGAGTTTTATTGGAGGTTTTGAAGAATCATCAAGCAAGTTTGAAAGCCCAAAAGAAGAAAAATTAATCCACAATTTGAATCTTCGTATTCTTCTTCTTTCTCTTCTATTCTCTATCATTCTATAAAGAAGTGAAAACCCTATGTAAAGATGAATCCTTTATGGCATCCCATATGAAGTTAATTTTTTATTATAAACCATTTGTATCAGTCCTGAAGTTATTCCAATACAAAAGTTTGCATTTCTGAAGTTATTTAGAATCCTAACGAACATCATACATGTCTCGATTTGCAAATTCAAAATCCTTTGAGTTCATTTGGGAAGCCCTGGATCAAGACTAGCTTGGTTGTCCTAGAATTGTCTTAGCTAAAATATTACTCTCAAACTATGTCAAACTTTATCTAAACCTATGATTTAGACCCATGACAATATCAAGGATCTATTTTGCATATTTTGGGGTGACTAGGAGCCTGGAAGTAGACTTCAACCTCATTGATGCTCGAAACCTAATTGGTTCCACTGCTTTGTGCAAAGGAAACTTGAGAATTGTGCATTTTCTATGCTAACCATGAATGGATTATGATTTGTTGTGTCACTTATGTATTTTTTGCAAACCTTTAATTATCTAATTGATGATCCATTACCCAAGTCTTTGTGATTTTTAGAAGAACCTAGCATTGTTTCCAAGAAGTCTAGTCAACCAGAGTGCATTTCCAACACCTAGTCTTGAGTTTTCTTATTGATTTTTGGTGTTGGAGTTAATATCTCCTAAATTCCAATTTGGGGATATTACATTACATGAACATAATCTCTATATCAACACGATTAAGGGTAATTGTTTATATCAAACTTTTGTCTAGTCTACAACCTTTTTCTTAGATCAATTAAACATAAGTTATTTTCTGGAAAAAAAACACTTGTATTTATGATAATCTCAGTATTCTATGTTGTTTTTCTATGCTCACATTTTGAGTTTATCTATTATGGCATTTTTTTATGGAGTTTTATTTTCTCTCAGGATATTCCCTTGTGTCATTGCTTGAGTAGTGTCTGTGAAGGAATGCTTGTTTTGTTTTAGACCATTGGGCCTTATTCTTTACATTGAATTACCAATATTTTAAGGGTATGTTGTTAGATCCACATATTTATAAGAATTAACATTGTTTGTTATATCAATATGCTCTTAGCCCTCTTGTGAATGGTTCTAGTAATATTGTATGTTGAATGTGTAATAATTGTAGAATACTTATCTAACTTCTCTATTTAAGATTCTATATTTTTTTCAAAGTAATTGTTGTCAATGATCTCATAAACTTTTTAGAAGCACTATGGTGAAATATTGGTTGATAGGATTATTGTGAAATTTGGTGAGTATTATTATTTTCTTTCCATTTTAAAATCTTGGATATATGATTATTAATAAAATGTTGACCTCGGACTTATTCCCTCTAGGAAATATTCCAGAATGGAAACATACATCTTGGAAACATTTGGGAACTGTACATCTTCCAAATGTTTCCTACCATTCTTTAGTACATACATATCACTTTTGTAATATAAAGGCATATCTCTAATTTAAATTATGTGGATGTGTAACATTGCAAACATAATTAGAGCTTAATCGTTCATTCCTTTTCTACTTGGGAAAAGTAGTAGGTTTATTTATCTAACCTACATGTCCCAAATTGTTATGTTTCATATATTTTTTATGTTCCTTCTTTCTATATAAAGTCTGATATTTACAAGTTCTTATGAGGATAAGAATTCTCCTCCCAGGGTTTTATCCCTCCAAAAGTTTCCAACTTTTGATATCCTTTTTTAAAGTTAAATGCCCTTTTTGACAAACCCAAAATTGTAAAAACTTTTGCGTTTGAAGGAAAAGAGTTCATAATATGTTATAATTTAAGATAGTTGAAATGTTTGGCGAAGAGAACCTATTTTCACCAACTCCTTAGTGGATTAACAAGGTTTGTGAAGGTTCTAGAGAAGCGTGTTCCAAGAGATGCTTAAAAGAAGGATTTTTTTCAAGCCTGAAGCTCTATTTTTCTTATATGTTGTTACCTTAATATAGTTAACTAGACTGAACATTTATTTCTTTCTTCTTATCCTCCTTTCCAAAGGAAAATTGTAATTCTTGTCTTATTTTTGCCAAAATCCTTAATGGAGATGCTAGCATGAACAAAGCTAAATCGAGACAGTTCCAATATTAAGGTGTTATTTTGGGAAAGCTGATTGGAATCCTAGATATACAAAAAGATTGAAGAACCACATCCTATACTAAAGTTAAGGATTCTTGAAGTTTGGATAATCAATCGTAGAAAAGTTAACAACATAAAACTTTCATTTTTGCAAGTTGAGTTGACCTCCAGTGTAGTGTGTATGTAGACAAAATGGCTTTTCTACTAAAAAACACATACATGATTGAAAATAGTAGCCGAAATATGAGAGAAGTAAACTAAAAATAATAGAAGTAATGGGGTATCATTAATTTGACATCCAAAGTGGTGCGTCCTGCGTGCAGTTTGTTATTGCGCACATACTAGACACCAAGGAAGAAATAGATGTTATGTCTGGTGGACTGTGGGCATGGGTTCCTCTCAAGGATTGGAATCTATATTTGAAAATCTCCCTCATGAATAGATTTACAAAGTACACCGCTTTAAAAGTGTGCCCAAACAAAGTTAGGGACCCAAATAAGGCATTTCCAACTAACTAGAGACCAAATTAAAGGCACAAAGGTCGAAACTAATCAATTCACATGGAAGATGTCCCAAATTGATAATTGAATGGGTTTAGTAAGGTAAAAAATGCAATCAAGGCAAATATTAAAGTGGACTAAGTCAAGGGGACCTTGTAAAAGCATTCAACATCATGTAGGAAGATGATAATTGTGTGCCTAAGTAATGACAAGGTGACTCAAAGGAGAGGAGAGTAATCCAACACAAATGCATTGTCACAAGGACAAGAGGAATTCTCTTATTGTCATCTACAATAGGGTCTTGTATGGTGAGTGCACAATAAATACCTTCCACAACCACATCCAAAGCAATGTGTACGAAGAGAACCTAATGTTATATCCCTCGATTCATTGTTTTCCATATTATTTCAATTAGATGTTATCCCCCAAGTGAGTGGGGGTGAGTTACAAAGGCTATGAATTTTTTGGTTCTTTGTTTGTCTTGTAGAAGGGATTACTCCCTTTTCAGTGTATTTCTCTTTCTTCGTTATTATGGTTGGTTTTGGATAATTCGGTAGTTCCACTCATACAATTTGATAGTTCCTCCAATGAAGCTTGATGGGTTTCCACTTCTTTAAGGACTATTATTTTCTCCTCTTAGGAATCAGGAGGTTGTATTCCAACTTCATGATATTCCACCAATATATCTACCCCTTCATTTCCTTTCTTTGAAGCCTATACATTTTCAATTGTTTCATATCTATCGTTGTTCAATTTGAATGGTCCTCTTTTAGTTTCCTTTGACTATTGTAGCCCCTTAATATGTGGCTTTTGTGGTAACTCCTTGCCATCCTAAATTAATTATACTTTATTTTATTGTACGGGAACATAGGTATGACTCAAAGGTATTTTCATTTCAATGGAAAAAGTTGATCTAACTAGTCCCTTTTGTTGAGTAATCTTGTTTAGTTGACAAGGGTCTTTTTCCCATGCCACCATTTTGGTTCGAAAAGGAAGGATACCACCTTGTTATAGTTGCTAGATGACATGATTTGTATGACTAGGTTTCTCAGAAGAATAGCCAAAACTCTTATACTAGCCATCCAATAAAAAATGGACTTGCATATGGAAGTGTTTGGAAGAAATCCATAACTAAATTTTGAAGACAACAAAGCCAACTTTGAAAGTGAGAAACTATAACAAATAAGAGGTGATTCTCATCTTCAATACGACTTAAAATTTGGAATCCAACCCCCATTAAGAACCAAGGATCAATATGAGATTCCTTCTAACGAATTTAAAACTTATTGAAGGTTAACCCATAATTACATTCATTGAATTGGTGCATTACCCATCGTACATGTATTACCTTGACAAACATGAGCTCAAAGAATTCCAAATCAACAACCAAAATCCAAGGAAGAAACTTACATAAGAAATATCGTTTATTTTATTTCCTAATATATTTAGGCTATCCTTAAACATTTAAATTGAAACCCACTTACCATCTTGGTTGGCTTTGGATGCATTAAACTTGTCGAGTGTGCATTAGGGAAAAAATGAGCTATAAAATGGTCTCCTAAGGAAATTGACTATCTTTATCCTCTGCTTGCACTACATGGAATAGTTGAATTTCATCCATCTGGAATTTGGTTGAATATACACATAATTCGGTTGAAGTAAGATTCTTTAGTGGGCAATAATATTTAACTTATTTTTTGCATCTATATGCTTTATTTTGATCCCATTCATGTAAGTTGGTTTCTTATATTTTTTTCATATATGTGATAGGACACGTAGTTTTTTTCAAGAGCACAACCAAAGCATATCATCATATATGTTATCTCTATCAAGATCTTTAAATGTGGATTACATTTCTTCCACCGAATTTGCAAATTTTTATTGCATACAAACCTTAGTAAGCAAATTTTCAACATCTTTCGGTGAGGAATTTGCCTCCATGACATATCTTTGATTACTTGCATTCATTCTCCTTCATTCAAAGGTCCTCAACTGTATTGCCATGTAGTATTATGATTGTTTATTGGTTACAACAGCGAAATAGGAAAATGGATTGCTTTTATTGACATGCTATTACAACTATTTTTCCCAAGACATTTCCGAGGTATAGCATTTTACTATTCACAAAACTCATATCAACCCTGTGTTGGGATGTAATATTTCATAGTAGGCAGGAAGAATATTGAATGTGAGAAGAGCTACAAAATATTATTAAACTGTAGGTGATGGAATTTTTAATATAAAAAACAATGACATTTTTTTAACACAAACGGATAAGTTTTTTTTTTTTGAGAAAATTCAAATGTTACAATGAGGTCAAGCTAATGAATCAACGACCAAATACAAATAGAGCAAAAAAATACATGAAGAAGAACAGAATTATTACAAAACTCGCAAAAGAACAAATTCGTGTAATCCAACACAATGCATCCTGATTATGGTAACAGCTGAAATGTGTTGATTTCATCGTTGATGCTGAGACTTCCTTGGAGCGTAAGAAGGATTTATTGGCCATAATATCTGCTGATTTATTCAAACCACGTAGGATGTGAAAAGAGAAAACTCTATCAAAATCATTTAAAATAATTATGATTATCTTTAAAATTTTGATCAAAGAAGGATTGTTAAAGTGTTCATCGGAATTCAACTTTTTTATCAATAACTTAGAATCCCCAAAGATCTGAATTGATTTATAGCCAAGATCTTTTGCAATCTGGAAGGCCCTCAAAATACCATAGCATTTTGCTTGATTGTTTGAGCATTTTCCAACACCGCAACAAAAACAAGTTTCAATAAATTTGTCCGAGGACAGGATCACACCACTTGCTCCAGAAATTTCGAGATTACCCTTAGAGGCATCGTCGAAGAAAATAGTGGGAATAATGTTCCTCTTCCACCACAAAGAGAAAGCAACGTCATTAACTCTTAGTCGCCAAAAAGGGCAAGAAGCTGGTTTTCTAATTTCAGCTCTCCTAACACCATTCAAGGAAGGACCCAACCATTCGACTGCTTCGAGGGGAAGAGAAGCATGACCCAAGATTCCAACAAATTCCACAATGAATGATTTCACTCTTGCTGCAACAATAGCAGGATTGAAATATTTATTACTAAAGATCCACTCATTTCTGGCAGTCCACACAGACTACCAAATAAACTTTGGCACAAACTACCAAATTTGTTCTATTCAGCACTGAGTTTTACTTTGAATGGATTTCGATCTTTGCACTTGCTGAAAAAGAAGGGAACAACATCTTCAGAAGATACAAAGAGTTGCCCATGAAGAACGGTCCCCCACATGATTTGAGAAAACCAACATTCAATGAAAACGTGGTCAAAAGTTTCAGGGGCTGAATTACATAGAATACACCAAAAGGGACCATTAAATCCACATTGAATAAAGTTCTCACGAGTCAGAACGCATTGGTGAATGAGAAACCAGGTAAAAAAATTAACTTTAGGCAAGCAAAATGAATCCCATACATATTTCCAAAGAGAAATCGTCCAAATTGAAGGATGAGAAGAACGTAATACAGCGAATGCATGGGAAGCAGAGTAATATCCAGTGCACCCCCAGCCCCAACGATCTTTATGTAAACGATGGATAGGAGAAGAAACTGACAGCAAAGATAACAACAATGGTTATAGAGATTGAAGAGATTCTGGAAAGATTAGCAGCATCCAGCCTGTCCATTTACCATCATGGGCCCATGTGCAAATATCAACAAGCCTGGTAGTTCGATGGTTGTCAAAAAGAAGCCTGACATGAATAAGATAAATAATGGAGAAGAGAGGAGGATTCCCAAGTATGTTTTCCTCCCACAAGTAAAGCCTTGGAGCATTAACAGGAATTCTGAACAGTTGTTGTTGAATGAGTTTAAGCCCTTTTTTACACAAATTCCAAATTGCAGTACCTTGAGGAAGAGATTATGCTTCTATATTTCTCAATGAACCGCCTCTTAAATATTTCAACCAAAAAATCTTGCTAAACAACTACTAGATAATTTTTCCACCCATAGCCAAATTAGCTAAGCCAGTATCCCGAATCTGCATACCACCTTCTGAAAGAGGTCTTTTGATAATGTCCCAGCTGACTAAATGAAGTTTTATCTGATTTCCTTTACCTCCATTCCAAAGGAAATCACGCAAAAGCTTAGAAATATAAAACATGATAGAATTCAGAGCAAGAAGAAGGGAGGACTGAAAGGTGGGAAGGGCTGAAAGAACAACTTTAATCAAAATCAACTTACCAGCCTTGGTTAACCACTGGCCACCCCAGGAAACAATTTTGGATTTAATCTTAGCAATTACTTCAAACCAGAGAGAAGGAGGGCTAGGACCCAGAGTTAAAGGTAAGCCCAAGTATTTAATCTTTTCCCACTTGTCGAATCTAGGAAATCCCAAGGAGTGGGAAATTCGAAGAATTGTCAGACGGTCAACATTCCAGCCATACACCGCACTTTTCTTTTTATTTACCAAGTCTCCTAAGATTAAACAAAAAAATTGAAGGATTTCATTAAAATCCCTGGCAATCTTTAGAGAGGCCCCGCCAAGAAGAACCGAATCATCAGCAAAGAGAGGGTGATTAATTGAATCCACTCCCCTTACAATCTGAATACCTAGAATATATCTTGCTTCCTTTTCCACTGTGAGCTTTCTGCTGAGAGTTTCTGCCATCATAATATAAAGAAAAGAGACAGAGGGCACCCTTGACTAAGACCTCTGGAAACTTGAAAGAAATCAGAGGGTTTTCCATTGACCAAAGGGGCTATCTAGGGGCTATCTAGGGCCTGTCAGTGCGGGATTTTATCAAATTAATAAAATTTGCACTAAAACCAAAAGAAATAAGGACTTTATAAAGGAAAGAGAGCTTGACATGATCAAAGGCATTCTTCATATCGAGTTTGATAAGAATTCCTTTCTCATTCCTAAGAAAACTGGAATGGAGAGCTTCTTTAACTTGAATAAGATCGTCAACAAGATGTCTTCCTTTTATGAACCCCCCCTAGAGAGGAGAAATCAACATCCCTAACAAAGGCTTGAGATGATTGGATAAAAGCTTTGCAAGGAGCTTGTAGGAGGCGTTACAAAGAGAAATAGGATGGAACATATCAAAAGAAGATGGGTTAACCTCCTTAGGGATTAAGGCAAGAAAAGTAGAGTTAGTACATCCTCCAACTTTGGATTTTTTTTGGAAGGATGTCACCATATGAATCAGATCAATTTTAATAATATTCCAACAAGCTCTGTAAAAGTGAAAAGAAAAGCCATCTGAGCCAGGAGCTTTGTCCAGCTCCATTACCCAAATGACTTCAAGAATTTCATTTTCAGAGAAAGGCTTCGTTAGGCCAGCATTTCCCTCTGGACTGACAATGGACGGAATATTGCTTAAAAAATCAGCAGTAACTTCATCATTAGAAATTCCATCCTCATGGAACAAAGTCTGATAGTGATTTATTACAGCCTACTTTAAAGGTTCATGGCATTTAATGATTTCTCCCTCTATGGAAATTTCTAAGATATGGTTACGAGAGAGTCTTGCTCTACATTGGCGATGAAAAAAATAGAGTTTTTGTCACTAGCTAACAGCCAAAGACTTCATGACTTCAACCTTAAATATTCCTCTTCCTACCGAAAGGAGTGAAAAGTTTTAATTTGAGCATATTTTTCTAAAGACAGCTGAACTTTGGTGATTTCAACATCCTCCATTTTTAATTGGATATCAACAAGTTCCTGTACATGCTTTTTCCTACTGCTAATAAGAGAATTAAGCGATTTCTTAGCCCAATTCTTCAAAGCAATCTTGGTATTCTTTAATTTATGCTTCCATATAAAACTAGGAGATCGTTCAATATAAACAACCCAAGAATTAGAAACAGTATCCCAGAATTCGTCTCTAGCAATCCATAGAGGACTGAAGCGGAAGGGAATCAACAAGCTCCTCCGCTTCTTCAAAGATCAATGAGATGGGATGATGATCAGAGGTAAGTTTTGGCAGAATTTAGAAGAAATAATATACTTCCCCTCCAAAAAGGAGCTTTGAGCAAGAACTCTGTCTAGGTAGGCATAGATGTTAGCGGCCCCATCTCTGTGGTTAGAACAAGTAAAATGACCTGATTTTGGTTTAAAATCCAGAAGATCGTGGGATAGCATCAAAGAATCTACAGAATATTGGAAAGGATCCTTTCGAACCACTCCACCTTTCTTCTCTATAGGATCAAGAATGATATTTAGGTCGCCTGCCACGATTACATTGGAGAGAGAGGAGGTCTCTAAAACATCAGACAAAGAGTTCCAGGATTCATGTTTTTCAATAAAATTGACAAGGACATAAATATTGAAAAGAGCCAGCTGAATCTTGCTAAAATTATGTTGGACTTCTATAAAAATCCAATGAAGAGTAACAAACGAGTTTTTCAAGTGAATTTTTTTTTTCAAACCATAGAGTTGCCAGCATGCAAGAAGAGCCACGCAAGCTGACTGCAATACCAACATTCAATTTCCACTTAGTTATACTAAGAAATAGAATAGCTTCCTCATCGATTTTGGTTTCTTGGAGCATAAGAATATCTGTTGAACCCAATTTCAAAAAGTATTTAACAGCTTCTGCTTTATTGGGATTTCCCAAGCCCCTACAGCTCCAAGAGACGATCAACATTATTTACTAGTGGAAGAGGGAGTTATTACTTCCTTTGGGGGTCTGGTTCTCTTACTTCTTCCAAGGGACATTTCGATGGTTGACTGAGAGCCTTACATCTTTTGTCTCTCAGCCTTTTCTTCTCTTGCTTCCTTACAATATTTCCTACCGGCATTCTTGGAGATATGCTCAATGGAATCATCATCAGAAGAACCAAAACTGACAATCAGTTTCTTCTTTAAGATTTCTGCGTAAGAAGAAAAGGAATTAGCTTCAGCTTGAGAGGAGTGAAATTCCTGTAAGACAACTCCTCCACTAAGAAATTCTGAATTTGGTCCAAATTGATCCAATGGCCCGGGAGAAGGATGAGATTCTTAAAGGTATACACCGCTAATGAATTATGAAGTTGGACCAAGTTGTTCCAATGGAGCAAAATTTAATTCCAATTCATCATCATGCTCATTCAGATCCAGAATTTCACCCTCTTCCAATACAGGATCGGAGGAGCTTAAGACTACAAACTGATTAGGTGGGTCGGAGGACTGAGATTTATTACCAACAACAGATACACCATTCCTAGGCTTTGGTTCTTTAACTTTCTTACTATTTTACTGGATGGGTTTGCCTAATTTCTGAACTTGAGTCCACTGGTCAGCATTATCTTTTTCGATTTCTTCTTCTAATAATTTTTTTTTTTACAATTACAAGCAAAGTGACCATAACAATGGTAGAAATGACACTTGAAAGGAAGCTACTCATAGTCAAGTTCTTGAATATGGGACCATTCAGCTACTGTTAGCTTGATCGCCTCAGGCAGACCAATTTCCAAGTCCACTTCAACACAAATCCTAGCACACAAGTATTGATATTTTCTTTCTGCTCTATCAATATACTTTCCAAGCTTATTCCCAATAGTCTCGAAGGAATTAGAGTTCCAACAATGCAAGGGTAAATGTGGAAGCCTGACCCAAACTGGAACAACAGATGAAATATCTTGAGTAGGATCAAAGTCCAAAGTCCACTTATTCAAGTAGAGACCCTAAGGCCCCATGAAGTATGGCCCGTTACAAAAAATAAGGTCATAGTCCTCAGCTGAGTCAAAAACAAACACAAAGTACCCTCTGCCCACCAGGTGACTTCAAATTCCTTCCGATACCAGGGGCGTCTAGTTTCTCTGAACCCAACCTTCAATAGCCTCGAGAGAAGGCCAGAGTCCAGTAAATTTCCCTATGAGCCCTCTTTCCGCAAGATTTAAAGCAGTACGGTAGAGCCGTTCAGCAGGAAGTTCAACATATGGGATGTCTTCTTTCTTCACAAACCTTTGAGAACTTGGACCTGCTTTCCTCTTACAACAGGATGTGATCAAACGCTTGAATGCATCTAGTTCAGGTGGCACAGGAGGGGGAGGGACCCTTCCATCATCCATCACGACCTCCAAAACAACACTAATCCAAATGCAGCAAAGGGAAACCACCCAAGCCAATAGCGAGCCCACAAGATTCAGAGGATCAAGGTTCTGAAAGAACCAGAGAACAACCTCCAAAAATTATTTTCTAACAAACCCAAGAGCGATAAATCTCAGCTCACTTCAACACATACATGAAAAACAAAGAAAATAAAAGCAGGCACAAACCAATCTGGAACCAGCACGGCCAGGATGAATCATCCAGGAAACCTGCAAAGAACAGAACTCCAAACCGGCATAAATCCTCGATCACATCTGTTGGAACGAACTAGAATCAAGTGAGGAGATGGAAGGAGTCCAGACACCAAACACCAAAGAACCAAGCAATACCATGCAACACAGATATTTAATTTCAATTTTCATTGAAATGGTGCTCTCCAATATATCTGAAAAGATACCAGATCACCACTACAAACAACCTCCAGATCAGCCTTTGCACAAGCTGGTCAATGATCAAATCCCACCGCTACCTGCAAAACTCAGATCCACACAATGAGCCCAAGTTCTAGTGCCGAGCACAACCTAAAAATAAATAAAATTAAAGCTTTCTTTTAGCGAAAATCCCTAAAAACAATGACGTTCTGATTTTGGTTACTTAAAAACGTTTTTCACTCAATCTGCCAATTTCATATTTTTTTTGTTAGACTTCTCTCTTTTACATTTCGCTAGATCATGCATAAAGTCTTGGACAAAGAACATTCACTGACAAACATGAACTTGTCATAGCTACACAGTTTGGACAATGAAAGAGTCGCTAGTTATGGTTGGTTTGGAGGCCTTCTTGTGATTTTTGAGCTCCAAAACGGGTATTCAGTTTACAAGAAGCCTTAGATCTTGCACCTTGCAATGCATTAGCATATTTAGATGAGGTATATTGGTGATGTCCCATGTCAACAAGTATTTTTTTTATTGTTAGCCTCTAGATATTTTGAACCTTTGGCTTGGCTTGACAATTTGTTGTAGTACTATAATTTTGATTTTATCTTCATCAAAAAAGTTGTAACTAATTTCCAACATCAATATATTGATTTTAATCACAACACCACTCAATATGTTTATTGTAGTTATTATCCAACATCATGGAACCACTTCAAAAGTTGTGTCTAGAGAAAATACCTTCAACAGTCTCATTTGTGTCCTCAGAGGGAGATCGCAAGTTTATTTTCTAGGTATTTACGTTGTTTTTTGTTTTGGTATTAGAACTCGATTGAATGACTTCAACATTGTAATTATTTCATTTTGAAACATCCTGATGGTGTGCAGAGATTGCAACGGTTTTCCAAAACACTAAGAGCTACGGAAGACACCTGCATATAATTATTTGCTCATAAGCAAATGGAAAATGATGTAGACCTCAATGGTCAGGAACATTCTTCAGTGTCTACTGCTTTAATCGGTGCTTTGCATAGAACCTATTCTAAGAACAATAGAAGTCAATTCCACATGAAACAACGATCCATGTATTTTTGTCTTTGCTACTTAGAGCGAAATGTTATTCTCATGTATTTTTACCATCTAGTTTTTCCAACACTGAGAAAAACTCTATTAAGCAAAATTTTATTGTTGTTGATGCAAGCTCAAAAGATGTATGTGATGAAGAGATTCAAGAGTGATCATGTTATTTGTATCTCATAATATAACAAGGGGTCTTGAACTTATGCAAGAGCATTTGTTGTTGAGGACTAGATGAAAACTTCGTCTAGAGAAGTTAATCGATTCATAATAAGTCCTTGTGATGGAGAAGTGTTATATATAACACCCATTTCTTATGGAATGAGTGGATGGATGTGTGACACTTATGCATGAGTTAGTGAATGACTTATATCCTTTAATGTTTCAATCTCCTTTGTATGAAAACTAAATAAAATGAGCATTACATTATAAATATAGTCCATTTTGTGTTTTTTAATACACCAAATTACATTCTTATTTTAATAGTGAAACTGCATTGTTGTCTTCTCCAGTCTTGTACCGATGTTTGTTTTCGTGTTTATCAAGTTATTACGTATTAAATAATTTAGTTGTTTTGGGAATTTATTCAGAAAGGATTCCTATAAATTATGTTTATGTTTCTTAAACATGATCCTTCTATCCTTGGAATTAATGAGTGTTGTTTTTCCTTGTACCCATCGTGTTTCTCATTGTCATAAACTAATTCCAGCATTGTAAGATAATTGGTTAAAAATATTAATCAACAAGTCAACTCATGTAGAAAACATAGCCCCTTATCTTCAAAGTTGGTAAAATTGGACAATATTTCCTTCTCTATATAGCAAAGTTTGAACTCTTAGTTATGGCTAATGCATACAACTTTGTAAGAAACTTTGAAAGAATGGAGAATATTATCTTGTATGTAAAGTCAATTTTATACTAACACCATACAAGAGCCAATTTTAGACTTACACATACAACCATGGTATATTCTTTAATAAAGCACAAAATTTAACCAAGAGATGAAAACCAATGCATTATGTATTTTTTTATATAATAATAGTAGTAGTTTTCTTTAACGAAGAAGAAAAGGCCAAATTGGAAAGCCGAGCCGGCGCTGAAGGTCGCCCAGCCTGACGGTGCCCGTCGACCTCGAACCCAGGCGGTTCTACCACGCTACGCCATTAATCGTGGAGTGGGAGAATGGATCGGCCGAAGGTGGATTGAAGCGAGGCATCCTTGCGGCTAGGGCCTAAACCCTAGTCGCATTCGTTTTTCTTGCAGGTGTGTGGATCTTCCTCACAGGGCCGCGGATCGGTGTTCAAAGTGTTCATTGCATGCGTTTTGGAGCAATGTTTGGCTCCTGTCTTCTGGTGGTCGTGCTTCGATGGCCCCAGATCCGATAAATGAGATGGGAGAAGATCTTTTGGAAGCTTTCAAAGCATTGGTCCGTTCGGCAGGACCTAAAGCTAAGCCTTCTCTCTCGTCTAAGTTTGTTAAGAAGATGGAGGAGATCCCTTCTCTGGAGCTATCTCCAGAGGAGCCTTGCGATCTTGCCCTCCTAGCAGAAAACGCCCTCATTGGAAAGTTTACGGGGTTATGGCCTAGTCCCAAAAGGGTGGAGGCATGGGTGGAAGACCGTTGGAAGCCGCTGATGCATGGAACTGTTTCTCTGTGTGCAGTAGGCAGGGGTTTTTTTGTCTTCAGCTTCTCGAGGAAAGACGACCGTGATCTAGTCTTCAGATCTGGACCCTATTTCATGGGGTCGAGGGGGCTGTTCTTAGCCCCCTGGACTCTTGATTTCAATCCCCGAGATGAGATTACTGTAGCCCCTGTTTGGGTTAGGCTGCCCCATCTTCCCTTACATCTCTGGGGGAAAAGATATCTGGAGGAGATTGGAAATAAGCTGGGGCGGTTCCTAGATAGTGTGGTGCCGAAAGGGGACCTATTTACCTGCGCTCGTATTTGTGTTGAGGTTAACCTCAAGAAAGGACTTTCGGAAGCCATTCAGCTCTCCCTGGGGGAATGGTGCCACATCCAAGAGCTGGATTACGAGCAGATACCTTTTAAGTGCCTCCGGTGCCATGCTTACGGTCATTTCGCAAAAAGCTGCCCCAAAGCCACTGAGGATGCGGGACTAGTCAAAGAAGGTGATTTTCAGCCAGTAACTAACAGGCGTAGGCAGCCAAGGCGAAAGGATCTAGCCCAGGCTCCGAAGGCCACTCATTCAACAGAGGCAACTCTAGAAAATAAAAACAGCTTTGATGCGCTGAAGGAAGATGAAGCCCTAGATCCAGAAGTAATAGTAGATAAGGAAGATCCCTCGGAAGTCGAAATCCTTCCAGATCCCGCCCCCTCAGAATCAGTATTAGAGAAGGAAGTTCGGACTTCAGACCCTGAACCCTCTGCCCCTGCAGGTCTGGCTGTCTCAGTCCCCTCTAGCAGCTCTATGGAAACTTCTGATCCAGAAGACATTTCAGTCCCGTCTCCACCCCTTACCCGAGGGCGAAAGTCTAACAAAGCGCGCAGAGAAAAGGAGGCGGCCTCCACCATTTCTTTAGGCTCTCAGAAAAAGCTGGATCCTTTCTTTAAGGGGCTTTCAACCCACTCGGTTTAATGCTTTGCTTCTGTCTTCTACTTTGCTCACAGTTTGTGAGAATTTAATCATGTAAGCATTTGTTGTCATTTACTCGAATTAGCTCTAGATGCAGATGGGATTTGTCTCCCAAGACATTCACAAGAAGGTTGGCAGCACTGTTAGAGGTCACCATCTTTCTTTAGATATGTAACTTTCGGATTTTGGCTTGCCAGAATGCCGCTTAATGCAACATAACCGTTTTTGTTAAAAAAAATAATAGTAGTTTTCTTTCTGCGTTTATGCTATACTTTGTATCTTAACTTTTATATCCAACTAAAATTTGACAAATATACATCAATGCACATATATACATCATAAAATGCCATTGGAAATGAACGTCCAATCTGAATTATCTATTTAAATAAGATTTGAACATCAATCGTTATGCACAATAGTAGCAACCAGATGTTTGATCCGCAACATTGCATTTGCTCATCCATCTTGCTAAACAATTGCTCACAGCCTTGTGCAAGAAGCTCTCCTATTAGCTAATAGCTTTTTGTCATTCTTCTTGGAGCATCCTTCTTCTCACAACAACAGGTAACCTCATGGCTCTTGTTTAAAGCAATTTGTGTCACATCCCATTAACTCAAGAAGATCAATGTCTATAATAATAAAGTCAAGACCTAGAAACTATAATAATATGCTACATGGACCAACATGATCAAAATGTTATCATAGAATGATCAATGTCAGCAAAGTCAAGAGCCAATTAAAACTATAATAATATGTTACATATACCAACATGGCCAACATGTCACCATAGCATACATGCCAACATACGTTCAACCAAATCACCAACATCAACCCAACATAAAACCCAACAAAAATGTATAAATAACCAAAATATATGGACCCACAATAGTTTGAAAATATGTAACCATACCATAAGCAACAATGTGGACATCCACGCCACATAAGCTTAAATCACAAAGGATAGAGGGGTATTACATAACTCATAGTGGGTGTTCCCATTGAACTTTTATACCTTTGTGTCTTCAATAGTGAGGTGAGTAATGACCTATCCAAATTCTTTTCAGATCCATAGAGATCAGGGATTGGGGATGCTCAAAGAAGGGATTATGCTCAAATTATTCCAAACCCTTCAAAATCCTATAAATAACATCAAAATGAGTAAGTACTTTCGTTTTTTTGGAGTTCAAGAACATGGGATCTTAAAAATAGGCTTTGACCCACTTTGGCCAACTATGAACAACTTTAAAATTACCTAAGTGCCAGGAGTGTTTAGGGAAGATGAGATCTTCATAAAGGATTTGACCTGCTCTGAACAACTTTGAACAAGTCCAAGTGTTTATAAAGTTTGGGAGAGATAATCCTTCCAAACAACTCTAAGTTTCTATGAGTAGTTCTGAACATGTAAATGAATAGTCAAGTAGGGGAATAGTTTGGGGAAGAACAATGCTCTCGATTCAACTTAACAAGGTTTCAATAAAATGAGTACCCAAAGAAGAAGCATACCTTCATCAAATGATTGCTCTTATTGGAAGTAACAAATACATATAAATCTTTAAAATAAGGCAACTCCTAAATGATTATTCCTTCAAAAATATCCCTCTTTGAAAATTTTCAGTGTACCCAAATTTTTGGGAAATAGTTGCACAAGTTTCAATGACAAGGAAGACCATAGGTGATCTCAATGTTATCAATAGTGTAGAAGTAACCACCATGACTCCGATGCAATTGATAGTTTTAATGATCAAATGGTAGGATCGGATAAACTAGTGAAGACTGTATTTTTTTAAGGTACCCAAAATTTGGATAAAAGTCACCCAACAAATTAGCCACACCAATCTTCTAAGTTGTGATGCGCCACTAACTTGGATCATTATGTTGTCACTAAGGTGGCTTGTTGAGTTGCTTATTGACTCATTTATTGGGGTAACGCTAACTAGATTGTGTGTTAGTTTTAAAAGATCAACATGTTGAAGCTTTAGTGTTGGTTGCATGCAAAGGGTTAATTGCAATGAAGAATTGGCATTGGCCACAGAGGAAAGTGACACAATGAGCTCTGAATCTATGTTGTAGCATTTTTCAAGCATGTTGAACCTTCAAAATGTTTTGTTGCATATCAAAACCACATCAATGCACAAACTAATGGTGCCCTAAAATTGAACAATGATGGTCCAACCCCTCATCTATGGTGGAAACTCTAGGTATATGATCATGATGGCTTGTCCTACATGGATTTAACATCAAGTCATTAATTTTAACATATATAAACTACAATGTCGATTAACAATCAAATTTATTGAATTTCAATGACTTAGACATTTAGTACAGAAAAAAAAGTAACGAGCCATTTTTTAACTTGTAGTCATTATCCATATGACAAAAACCATGTTTAACTTGTTGTCATTATCCACATGATACTAATAACAATGAAAATATTATACCACACTGACATACACCATGATTAAAAGTTCAATCCATATTGAGAAAATAAAATCTTTAGGAGCCTAAAAACATTATAATTAATGGACTAAAATTTTAAAACTGTTTATTTATTTTTACAACTAGAGCG
>LPNX010708893.1:261016-285069 GCA_001517045.1 Pseudotsuga menziesii
ATGACTCTAATAACTGGGAATTTATACCACAAATTAGCTCATCCTCGTGCATCCATAACATGATAACTAATAAATTCCCATATAGTCTACTACTATATACTCAAACAAATTGTCCTAACCATAAAAATCAAGTGAAGAACATACAAAATTAAAAGACTTACAATAACACATGGTCGATGTGGCATTGTTATGGTTACTGGTTATCTTTGGAAATTTCTTATGAGCTTAAGATATCCATGATGACAATTATAGGCTTCTGAATTGTGTTTTCCTCCATCCATTTGGAACCCATTAAATGAGCTTTCTGGAACTCTGAAACATTAGAGAGCCTCGTAATAATGTTGAAATGAATTTCAAAGTTGCTTATCAATTTATTGATTTTTTCCCTTATTCCTTCACAGTATTCTCAAGGTATTACTACTTAGCATCCTGCTTACCGTTGTGTGCATTTATATTGTCAACTAATCCATTCAAGCCATCTTTTGAGAATTCATACAACTCATCATCAATTTTATGTCTCTTATTTCATGTAGGCCCTCTCCTAAAAAAGGTCCCCAACTCAAATGACTACCCATACTCACAACCAGAGAGTTATGAGGTAAAATATAAATGATCTCACACAAGAATTACCTTCAATTACTAGTAGACAAACCACTAGAAACACGACAAAAAAATATAGCCACCAAGATGCCCTCATGGTCTAAACAATAAACAAAATGCTTGCTCCTATTTTGAAAAAGTAGACCTATGTAGAGTCGAGGGTCCTTACAAAAATTATCCTCCCAAGAATGATGAATTGAGTAGCTTCCAAAACCACTAACAATGCCTAGATTTGTTTATGCATCCCAACCCTCCATGATCTTGCAAATAGCCACTATAATAGTTCCACCATCGTAAGGATTTTGCAAATGAAGAGTCGTAAATTGAAAATTGCATGAAGAAGAGGCCACAAAACATGAGTGAGTGCTTTAACTCCCACGCTTGGCATTAAAACACATGGAAGGATCATGCATTCACTAACTAGATGGTCTACGATAGAATTGTCACACGTTCAAACATGAAGGATAATAGATTCTTTGATATGATTGAAACACCATAAGATTCATTCATAAGTTTTGAATAATACAGAGCTTTCTTTAATGAATTGTTTTCTCACTTATTTTATGATGATGAGAGAGTCACCTATTATAGGGATTTTGGAGATCTAAAGACTATAGGTTATTTATAGTCCCATATATAGTGTGTACAACTCAGCCTAATTTTTTATTGTCCTTGATCCAGATGAACATAGGTGGCCACCCACCTAGTCCATTGGCTCAAAGCACATTTTTCC
The DNA here is from genome assembly GCA_001517045.1 of Pseudotsuga menziesii. Classification (NCBI taxonomy): domain Eukaryota; kingdom Viridiplantae; phylum Streptophyta; class Pinopsida; order Pinales; family Pinaceae; genus Pseudotsuga; species Pseudotsuga menziesii. The sequence continues at coordinate 262,350 of LPNX010708893.1, forward strand.
ATATTGGTAATTTTGTTAACTTTTTTTGGGGTTATGAACTTTCGAGGTCATCTTGAGGTCCTAAACAACGTTTTTTGGGCTTGACAACACCTAGTTGAAGATGGAACCCATGTATTAGGCCAACAACATGGAATCCTTCTCAGCTAGACCTTTCTGATGGGATACCAAGCGCCCCAAATGGAAATCATATGAGATCGTATCAACAAACCAAATATGGGCCCACAAATCTTTTGGCATTTCATCTCTTGGGGTTTTGGTTTCTAATGTTTAGGGTTTTCTCATTGATGCTTTATGTTAACAGGCTTTTATGTCCTCATTGTAACTCATCTCTTGTAGATGAGCGTAGCCAACACATCTATTTCCAGACATAAGCTACCACCACCTAGAGCTAGTTTGTATTGTTGTGCATATTACAATGTTTTTCCATTCCATTCATTAATAGAAATTGGGTTTGAGTGTACTATTGTTTTTTCTACAAAATATTCATTCATATTTCCATTTTATATTATTGTCTCCATTCCGTTCTCCAAATAATATAGATTAGTGGTATCATATAAATATACTCTTATTGTTTCTCAGTGCATATCCCTAATGTGATTTGAATATCAAGAGTTGGGTCCCAAACTAGTTGATCTTGGGGGAAACCACTCTTGTCAAACCAAGTAGCCACACATGGAGGGATAAGGAAAGAGGGATGACGAAGCAGGAGATCCTATTAAGTTGTTGCTCAAGGAATCCCTCACACAATAGAGGAACAAGATGATGGATAATTTTGCCTATATCCTTCGATGAATGCCGACAACAGCGAATGCACCTTCAACGAGTAGTCGTTTCAAAGGTACGAACCCCTTCAAGGTACAAGCTAACTTTGGCATTCCCTTATTTGAAGGCCACATAGATGCATATGCTTTGGAGAAGTGGTTAAATCTGTTAGAGGGTTACTTCTTTGTCCAAAACTTTTATAATAGGAAAAAGGTCACCTTTGTGTTCCTTAAGTCCCTCCCTCGTGTCAAATATTTGTGGGACGATTACTATAAGAGGCATGCGAGAAATGAGTCTAAAATATACATGGCATTACCCACTTGGGTGTATTTTTTCGATGTCCTCGAGGAGGAATTCTACCCTGTCAAAAAATATGATTACTTGTACATGAGGTGGACGACTTTGCACCAAGAGAGGGATCAGATGGTGTCGAAGTTCACTAATACATTCCATACCATCGCTCAAAGTTAGGTATTAGAGACTCCAAATGACACTTGGTCCTAAAGTATAGTAGTGGTATGTAGAAGTACATTCGAAGTGAAATGGATTTCCTATACATCTCCTCACTTGGAGCTACTTATTAGTACATTGTTAAGACTGAGCAAAAGTTTAAGACAAACAATAAGCATGAGTTTGGGCTTGCGAATCAACTACAGTAGAAGCCTATGAAAGGCAGGCCTAATTCACAAATCAAAGGAAAAAGAAAGGATGGAAAAAATCATGAAAACTAGCCTAAGTCGTAGGAAAAGAAGGGTAATGGGGAATCAAATAAGGACATTGGCAAGTAGTGTGAGTTCCACAAAATCCCCTAACACAATATTGATGGATGTCACTTAAAACAATCATTGTTGGTTGAGACAAAATCCACAAAGCTGGACCCTGGATCAAAATCTAATTCAAAGCAAGAAAAGGGAAAGCAAATCATGATTTGGAACCTAGTGCCACCATTGCAACAATAAATATCCAACCAGAAGAGCCGGAGGAGCTAGAGGAAGGGGAGCAACTCTTGAATTCACAACTATGGGTGAAGGGGAATCCACTACATTTCATTGTTCACAATAGTAGGTTATAGAACCTTATCTCAATCGAGGTCATAGGTTGAATATATTAATGACACCACACCCCAACTATACATCATTGGTTGGTTGAACCAAGGATGAGACATCCACGTCATTCAACAATGTCGCTTATCCTATGGCATCAAACCCTTCAAACATGAGGTGTTGTGTGATGTTGCCCCACTTGAAGTTTATGATGTTATTTTAGGATAACCCTATACGTGGAAACACCATGTTGTTTATGAGTCCAGGCCTTGTAGCGTCATTGTTACTTTGGAGGGACAACTCTATAGGATACCCAAGGTAGTCCCGACTACCACAGTTTCCTTGATTTCCATGAAGAGATGTCAGATGTTCATCTCTCACACTAGGAAATTTGTCCTCTTTAGGGTTCGGTCAAAAGGTGGATGAAAGGTCACTGCAACTACCACAACCTTAGCATGAGGTCTCTCTAAACAATAGAAGCAGGTTGACAATATTATAGAAGGGTACAAGGACATCTTCGCTTCCACTATGGGGATGCCTCTACCCTCCTAGGTCAAGCATCCAATTGTCTTGACCGGGTGCTCCTTTACCTAATGGCCTAATATATAAATTGTCTCTTATATAGAATTAGAAAATAGAACACCAAATTCATGAGTTGATACAAAAGGGTCACATTTGACCAAGCTCCTCACCTTGTAAGAGTCCAATTGTGTTGGTGTAGAAAAAGCATGGGATATGGCGACTTTGTATTGATTACAGAGCCCTGAATAAAATCACAGTCAATAATTTATACCCAATCCCCTAGATTGATGATCTTCTTGATTAGCTTAAGGGTGCCAAGTTCTTTAGCAAGATTGATATAAATTCACGCTACCACCAGGTTCCAATATAACTGAACAAATCGATATATGGAACACAACCTTCAAGTCTAAAGAAGGCCTCTTTTAACGGTTGGCCATGCCTTTTAACTTGAATAACGCTCCAATGACGTTCATGAGGATGATGGATGATATCTTATGTTCGTTGACAAACTCCTTAGTGGTCGTATATTTGGATGACATCCTTGTCTACAACAGAACCTGGAAATAACATTTACAACACGTTCAACAGGTCCTTAGTACCCTACGACAACACAAGCTATATGCCAACTTGGGGAAATGCTCATTTGGCATGCACAGAATTCAATATTTGGGATACATCATGGATGGACATGGGGTGCATGTGGAACCAACCAAGATATAAGTCATTCGTGATTGAATAGCCCCAATGACCCTATTAGAGATCCATAAATTCTTGGGCCTTGCCAACTTCTACCATAGGTTCGTGTTGCGGTTCTCTCATATCGCTTTGCACTTAAGACATGTGACTAGGAATGAAGCTAAATCCAATTTCACCTTATCAAGGTCATACAAAAAATCATTTGAGGATCTAAAACATCGGCTCTACTCAACCCCAATCCTTACTTTGCCAGACTTGCAACAACCATTCGAGAATGAGACATATTCCTTTTACCATGCTATTAGTGCAGTCCTCACTCAGCAAGGACATCTGGTGGCCTATCATAGCGAGACAATGTTTGATATTGTTCGTAGATATCCCACCTATGACAAGGACATGTACTCCATTGTGCAGGCATTTTGACAGAGGAAGCATTCCATTCTCAAAAAGGAAATGATCATCCATGTTGATCACATGCAAACACTGGGAAAGTTATAGAATGTCTGCCATTAAAATTGGTTCACGTACTTGCAAAAATTTCGTTTGAACATTAAGTATAAGAAGGGTATCCTGAACCATGTTGTATACTGCCTCAACCAACCCCTGGTCGTGGCACAAATCACGGTCCTTAACTCTTATGGGCATGAGACCTCTGGGTGGCCCCAATATATAGTAGTGACCCTGACTTCACTGCTACATATCAAACATTGGGTGTAGGTAAAAAGGTTCGATACTTTCACCTCTAGGATGCACTTTTGTGCTATTTGGGCCATCTTTGTGTTCCATTAAGCAAGTGTGAAAAGCTAATTTGGGAAGCACACTACAATCGGGTGGTCAGACACTTCAGCGTGGAGAAGATAGTAGCAATACTTTACAAGTACTTATATTGGCCAAAACTCTGAGAGGGTGTCAGTAGGTATATCCAATGGTGCATAGCATGTGCCATTGCTAAACCTGCCATCCAGAAGCAAGGTTTGTACACTCCTGTGCCTACACCAAACATGCCTCTCGATGGATTACATGTTAGGTTTTCCCTCCATCGAGCATGGTCATAATTGTGTTTTTGTGGTTATCGATCAGTTCTCTAAGATGGCCATTATAGCACCATGTAATAAGAATATTACAGTCGAAGCCACGACTAAGCTCTTCTATGAGTGTGTTTAAGTTCATTTTGGGTTGCCACCTACCATTATTTCAGATAAGGACAATAGGTTCCTCAACACCTTCTAGTCATGCTTATGGTCTCTAATGGACACCAAGATGACCAAATTGACTACATTTCACCCCAAATGGATGGGCATACTGAATTCATCAACATGGTGATTGTGCATATCATCTACATGTACAACCCTAAACATCCACGCACATGGGATGAGAGCCTTCCATATGTTCAACATAGTTACAACATAGCCCTCCACAGCTCTATTGGACACAACCCCTTTCAGGTGTACTTGGGGTTCCAACCATTTCCCCTGATTGATGCAGTTATACACATTGCATGTCATGTCCCCAATTAAATAATTTCCAAACAAGACTGTTTGTAAATAATGTTTCATCAACCTACTAGTTCCCTAGGTTGAGCTAGAGACATAACTTTTGTAATGAGGACATATGGGACCCAAAAGGAATTCAGTTTAACATATTCACATTAAATTGGGTCACACAAATGATAAATTCTAAGAAAATAAGGTGGCATGGGTTCATGAAGACACTTGGAAGCTTATGGAGCCTTCAGGTGACTAGATTCCCCGCACACTTGGCATGATATTCATCCAAATTCGAACACATGGGTAATGTAACATTATTGGATGGTGATGTGGTGTCAAATATCATATAATGATCCAAGGAATTCAAATTGGTAAAGGAGGGTAACTCCCATGGAAGAGGAAGAGACTAGAAGACAAGGTATGCCACTTGGAAGGAGACTCTATGCACTCTATGACAACAAATGATGGAAGATTCTATGACAAGTATGAAAAATTCAGAACTGATTGCTCACATATGAAAAATATAACATGTAAGGGATAAAAATAGCCACCAATAGGTCGAATTTAGGAGTTATAGGCAACTATTCCAATTGGGGAAAGAATTGGAGCATGAAGAGGAAGACAAGTGTCATGAGAGTTACTAAACCACGAAGATGAGTTGGAGGAAGCTCATGGAGGGAAATTCGACCTTAGGAGGCCTCATGAAGGTAAAAAAATGATTTCATGAGGAATGAGAATATATTTTGATCATTTGTTAATTGGCCTTTGACATTTTGGAGAGCTTTTGCTTGTCCATTGCACGGCGAGTGTTCACTCTCCCTGCTTGTGAACCAAATTCGAGGGAGTTGGATTCCTTTACAAGTTGGTTGATGGAGAGTCCATTAGACCTCTCATTGTATATTAATGAAGGATTTTTATTTTTAGGGTGAAGTTCCATACAGTCAAATTCCCATCTATCTCCCTATTCTCTCATTCCTTCTTCTCCATCCCCTCACACTCTCATGTTGATGGCGCACTTGTTGCAGTGGTGCTTGCACTTTTCTAAGGATATTTGATTCCCAAGATTGAGTATATTATGTATGTCTCTGTAATTGCATCTACATAATATCTGTAATTCGAAATATCATAAATACACGTATGAAAGGCTTGCATTCCCCATGCTCTTGAATAACTAGTTTTCATGGATTTGGATTCAATCTTGAAGTGGTTTTATATCAGTTTTATATGAAGACTTTTATATGCATTTTATGATCTTAGGGAAGAAATATATTATGTAATAATATGTAATTTTATTCCCATATTCTATTCATCTCTAAATCCAAGAAACTCCTGAGTGAAAATCTTACATTCTCTTGCCATTATATCACTAGTTTCCATGACTTTGGCTTCAATCTTGTATGAGATTTGTATGAGGAGTTTTCTCTAAGTTTTATGATGTTTTTACAGACATATATGATGTGTTACTTTGTAATTTTATGTCCCTATGCTCTATGGGTCGAAATCCATATGTGAAACTCTTACAATTCCATGCTACTAATTCACTAGTTTTCATGTATTTGACTCCCATACTGAATGAGTTGTATACCAGACTTGTATGAAGGGACTTATATGGTGTTTAATACTTCTTTGGAATAAATTTGTATTCTGTATATGGTCCCTATATTTCACATCCTGATTTGAACCTTTAACTCTACCTTTCATATGTCAAAATCAAGCTAGTTATGCAATTTCCCCATAAGCAATTTCACTGAAAGTTATCAAACGAATGTGGAACTATATAACTAGTTTGCAGAGCTAATAACCATGTGTAATGAAAGTTCATGAGTTCTTATATTATTCCCCATGCTCTACTTACAAATTTTGGAGGTTCCTACATGAGTTGGGAAGCCTAGTTGGCCTACACTCTAGGGGGGCTTTCATCAAAAATTTCTAGTAATTTTTTGCCTTTTTGTCATCAGCCCCAAAAAAGGTTGCAAAGGTATCAAGTATATAAAAATTATCCTTAAACCACCTTGGTATTTTTTAATAGTCACCATAACAACTCCTTTCAAATTCGATACCATTTGGTGAAAGTTCGAACCCTCTAGGGTCATGACTAGTTAAGATTGAATTTTACCCGAATTGCACTTTTTTGCAAAATTTTGAAAACAGGACATTACAGTGGTATCAGATAATGGTCTTGGAACCTATTGAAGTTATGGATGATAAGGATTAATTTAAGAAAATCATCAATTCATATTTTGATGATACGACCAAGCAACTTATGCAAGAATTCGAATTGGTGGCTAGCCAACTTAGGGGTAAGATGGCAGCAAGGGGTAATAGAAGTTTCCATCATTGAGAGACACATAAGACCATTAATTTTGAATACTTTTATGATTGTTTGAATGGATTTAGAAACAATAATGCAGATGCAAACTCATTAAGGAACAATCAACAATCCAAAAGTATCGAGGAGACCAAGGAGCCACCAAGTTCTATGGGTGGTGAAGCAGAAAAAGCATTACATCAAGAGGATCGAAAGTCACTCCTAAGTGACTTCGAAAAATATGAGGAAAATCACATAAGAATGAATAATAGTCCCTTGAAACTATAGAATATCATTCTGAGACACATTCTACTGTGGACATGGACCAAAGGGCATCTACTGATGGATGCTTGAACTGTGAAGGAGTACCTACTGATGGGTGCTCACAACTCTATGTTGGTGACATAGAGATTAGATTGGAAAATGTTGTTGTAATACAAAGTTCTCATAAGCATGAATATGAAGACCTTATGACAGATAATGAAGAACCAAGATCACCTTCCTCATCACCACTTGAGCTTCAAGAAGTTGATCAAATCAAGAATAAAGAAGAAGAGGAGGTTCACTCCCATGAACCATACTTCATTGAAGGGTCTTTTAAGATGAGAGAAATGGATATCCATGAGGCCCTTAGCATTGGTATCAAAATCTTGTTGGAAAGCTTCTTCATTGGAGGAGCCATCCTTCCTTGAAGACATGGAGAAGATTCAAAGAGCAATGTGCAACATCAAAGGTAATTTCATGTCTTTGATTTTTGATAGAAACAATTTGGTTGAGCTTAATTAATGGTTACATGAATCATACTTGAATAATAATGAGGATATTCCTAAGCTCAAAATTCAAAATGAGCAACTTCTTGAGAGGTTGCAAGATACTTGTTCTTCCTCTTATGTTTCAAATTATCATATGGTATATTGCTTGAAGGATTCTCATGACATGATGGATCATGAGGAACATGAAAAATTACAGGTTCTTGATGTTTTTGAAGATGATATTGGTGAGAGCCAATCACTTTTTGTGGTGGAAGAGGAACTTGAGTTGCCTCTTGAAAATGGTTACACACTTTTTAAAGAGGTGTATGATTCCACCACCTTGGAACCAACCCATGAGGAAAGTTTTGCATGTTTAAGGGAGGCGCATACTCCTATCCCTATGGATCCTTCACATGATGAAAATTTTTCACTTTCTGATCATCTGGGTGAGTTGGTTCTTTCTCCTACATCCAATGCTTCCAAATTTTGTAGCATTCATCCTAATAAAGTGTGGGTGAAAGGTTTATGTTTGATGGTGCCACATGAAGACTATGGACTTTCTATCTCTCCTTTTGATGATGAAATTATTATAGCACCATCTTATTTACATTTTCAACATGATACTTTGTTACATTATGATTATACACTCTACACGGGTGCTCCCATGGTAATCACTTGAGTCACTTGGAAACTCATGATTTTCCTTGCTCCTTGCCTAGTCCATTTGATGTTGGAGGAACTTCATCCCACACTTGGGTGAAGAGATATATGATTGAATAACATTATTATTGGAAGAAACATCCTCTGTTATTTCATGACAATACACATATTCCTGGGTGTATTGATGAGACTTCTTTGAGCCACTCGAAGTCTTCACATTTTCTTTGCTCTTTATTTGGTTCAGATTTTGGTGGAGGTTACTCATTCACTTACTGGATGAAAGAACACATGGTTGATTATTATTTTGATGCATATTACATTTGTTTGGAGCAAAATTACAGGACATGGGATCCTCGCCTATGTCATTGGAGTAGATCTGATATAATACTTGATGCTTGTGTGTATGGGCCAAATGATGATCTACTTACTTGGATGTACAAGCACTTTCATGATTCTTTGATGAGGTACCTTCTTGATGTACATTTGTATGATGTTGTTATGTACTTTCATGATCTATATTTTGTACTCATGATGTTTAAAAGGGTGCAATACAAGCAATGGGATCCTGGCATTGCTTGGTTTCATCTCACTTGGAGTAGCAGTTTGATTGTTGGTTTGAGAAAGCAACCCAACCTTCAGTTGTTTGAGTTCACCTTTGCATAGCAGTGTTCCAGTTTCCTATGTGGGAGACCTTTTAAGAGATGGATTTAATTTTCACATGCTTGGTGTTCATGGCATTTCATCATAGACATTTCGCATCATGCATGTATCGGGATCATATGGGACCCTGGGATCATTTTTTGCCTCATTGGTTTGAATTTTGGGGGCAACAAGCAACATTGGAGATTTAGTCACCACTTGAGAAGATGATTGTAATCAGAGTAGTGTAGCAACAAGCATGGTGGTTAATCTCTGAAATTTTCTTGGAATCTTAAGAAACTCAAAGTTTGGTAACTTAGTACCAACTTCAAAGAATTATACAGAAACAAAAAGGGGTGAGAGTTCAAAAAAAGGTTTCCAAAATATGAAGGTAAAGATTATTTGTGCAAATTTGGTTTTTATGGATTTGATTAATACATTTGGTGTTAGTGGTGATTTTACAGGATATATCAATACACACAATCTCTTTACTTTTGGGAACACAAAATTGCATTACATGAGTGCCACTACTCAAATTGCAGCTAAAGAAAATCAACGAGTAGAACCATAAGAGAGCACTTGGTGCAAAGGAAGGAGTAACAAATGAGGATTCCACTTGGGAATATGAAATTTTTTTGCATCATACAAACTTGGAATTGCTTGAGGAAAAGCAATCTTGAGTGGGGAGGACTATCATGTACCCAATTAAATAATTTCCAAACAAGACTATTTACAAATAATGTTTCACCAACCTACTAGTTCCCTAGGTTGACATGGAGACATAAATTTTGTAATGAGGAGATATGGGACCCAAAAGGAATTTAGTTTACCATATTCACATTTAATTGGGTCACATAAATGACAAATTCTAAGAAAATAAGGTGGCATAGGTACATGAAGACACTTGGAAGCTTGTGGAGCCTTTGGGTGACTAGATTCCCCGCACACTTGGCATGATATTCATCCAAATTCGAACACATGGGTAATGTAACATTATTGGATGGTGACGTGGTGTCAAATATCATATAATGAGCCAAGGAATTCGAATTGGTAAAGGAGTGTAACTCCCATTGAATAGGAAGAGACTAGAAGAAAAGGTGTGCCACTTGGAAGGAGACTTTATGCACTCTATGACAACAAATGATGGAAGATTCTATGACAAGTACGACAAATTCAGAACTGATTGCTGACATATGACAAATATAACATGTTAGGGATAAAAATAGCCACCAATAGTTCCAATTTTGGAGTTAGAGGCAGCCATTCGAATTGGGGAAATAATTTGAGCATGAAGAGGAAGACAAGTGTCATGAGAGTTACTAAACCACTAAGATGAGTTGGAGGAATCTCATGGAGGGAAATTAGACCTTAGGAGGCATCATGAAGATAAAAAAAGGATTTCATGAGAAATAATAATAGCTTTTGATCATTTGTTAATTGGCCTTTGGCATTTTGGAGAGCTTTTGCTTGTCCATTGCATGGTGAGTGTTCACTCTCCCTGCCTGTGAACCAATTTCGAGGGAGTTGGTTGATGGAGAGGCCATGCAGACCTATCAATGAATCTTAATGAAGGAGTTTTATTTTTAGGTTGAAGGTCCATACAATCAAATTCGTATCTATTTCCCTATTCTCTCATTCCTTCTTCTCCATTCCCCCACACTCTCATGTTGATGGCGCACTTGTTGGAGTGGTGCTTGCACTTTGCTGAGGATATTTGATGCCCAAGATTAGGTATATTATGTATGGATATTTATTTTCATCTACATATGATCTATAATTCGAAATATCAGAAATACATGTATGAATGGCTTACATTCCCCATGCTCTTGATTAACTAGTTTTCATGGATTTGGCTTCAATCTTGAAGTGGTTTTATATCATATTTATATGAGTTTTATGATCTTGGGGAAGCCATATATTATGTAATACTCTGTACTTTCATTCCCATATGTTATTTAGCTTGAAATCCAAGAAAATCCTGTGTGAAAAGCTTACATTCTCGTGCCATTGTATCACTAGTTTCCATGACTTTAGCTTCAATCTTGAAGGAGTCTTGTATCGTATTTGTATGAGGGATGTTCTATGAGTTTTAGGATGTTTTTACATCCATATATGATGTGTTAATTTTTAATTTCACTTCCCTATGCTCTGTGGGTCGAAATCCAAGAAATCCATATGTGAAACTCTTGTAATTCCATGCTACTAATTCACTAGTTTTCATGTATTTGACTCCCATACCAAATAAGTTGTATACCAGACTTGTATGAAGGGATTTATATGGTGTTTAATACTATTTTGGAATAAATTTGTATTTTGTATATGGTCCCTATATGTCACATCTTGATCTGAACCTTTAACTCTACCTTTCATATGTCAGAATCGAGCTAGTTATGCAATTTCCCCATAATCAATTTCACTGAAAGTTATCAAACGAATGTGGAAATATATAACCAGTTTGCAGAACTAATAACCATGTGTAATGAAAGTTCATGAGTTCTTATATCAGTCCCCATACTCTTCTTACTATTGGTTGTGGAGCCTAATCTTCTAGATCCAGAGATATTATTCAGTTGTGATTGTAACCCAGGAGTACTGTACACTCATTCACCCTGCCTTGGGGTTCGGGGCGGAGCCCCCGAGAAATTTTTTGGGGATGTTTGTTGGTCAACAGTTTTGTGGACCCATGGTATTGGGTTAACCGATTATTTTCCCATGGTATTTCCCCTATAAAAGAAAGCATTTTAACACGACTGTGTATGGTATTGTATTGTATTGGAAGAGAGACTGTGAAAGCGTGAAGAGGAAGTGTAGTGGTTTTGCTGCAGGGTGTATCCCTTCATCTTTCTGGACTGTAATAAAAGGACTGGCAATTTCTTTGTGGATGTAGCCCATCATTTGGGTGAACCACATTATATCTGCATCTCTCTGTAATGTTTTAATGTGTTTTGCATCTTGTTTATTGATTTAACTGTATATCTGTTATTGCTCTGCGGCCCTGTTTTCTAACACTTACAAATTTGGGAGGTTCATACATGGGTTGGGAAGCCTAGATGGCCTACACCCTCGGGGGGGGATTTCATCACAATTTCCTATTAAGTTTTTAAATTTTTGTCATCAGCCCCAAACAAGGTTGCAAAGGTCTAAAGTCTAATACAAAGTATCCATAAACCACTTGGGATTTTTTAAGACTCACCATACCATCTCCTTTCAAATTCGGGACCATTTGGTGAAAGTTCGAACCCTTTAGAGTCATGGCTAGTTAAGCTTGAATTTTGCATGAATTGCACTTTTCTCCAAAATTTTGAAAACATGAAATTACATTGCATCTACATAGGATGAGTCCCCCCATGCTCAAGTTGAGGCAGATAAAGCATCCAAATTCATTGGACGGATTGAGCACATCCAACAGCATGTTCATGATATCATGAAGAAATCCAATGCCATGTACAAACGACTACATGACCAACATTGGGTTCCGCACAAGTTGAAAGGATTTTTAATTGTCTTCTAATTACTTGGAGGAATAATTAAGAAGTGTTCATTAATTGCCAACCTGGGTTTCTATAAACTTACGAGTTACCAGACAAGATATATGTTAGTCATTGCAATCCAGTGGCTCTTCTAAGTATGCAAGCTTAATTATAAGTGTTGGCGCTTCAGACAAAAGCAAGTAACAATCTTGGAAGAAAGGTATTCTTTTCAATCAACTAACTCTATAAAAAGAGATTAATGTTTTTTAACTTACAAGATCAATGAGCCTCAAGAACAATCAATCACCTAACCACAACTCACCCTTGTTATCTATTTTGAAAGGGACCAAACCACCTATTTACTTTTGCAAAAGGAATTTTAATCGTCTAATTGCATAAATGAAGTTCAATCATCTAAATTAATTTTGTAGAAAGAAATGCAATCATCTAAATTACTTTTACAGGAAGGTAGTGCAATTCTTAAATGACAGAGAGGAAATACAGTTATCTAATTACATAAAGGAAACAAACCAATTGGGTTACTTTTACAAGGGGAAAATAAATCTTGATCTAATCTACAAAAATAATTCAATGACTATTCTAACCAACAAAAAATAAACCAACCTTGTTTATGCTTGCAGAAAAAGGAAGAATTATAACTAAATTAATAACTATCAGATCTGCAATCCACACCTCTACAAAATTCTATAATCATCCAGGTTAACTATTCCAACGAATCCAATTAACATTAACAGCTCATAATTCAATTGCTAAGAAGTCCCTTGTTCTTAGTCTATGCATCCATACCATGAATAGGCATTCAACTTCACCCAATTATCAATCACCCAAAGCATTAACTATAAATCAATCAATTAAACTACTGCAACAAAAATTAAATCAAACACACTATTGGAGGAACAAGTCAGTATGTCGACTTGAACAATAGCCGACTAAGTCAGTCAATCGACTAACTAGAGATTAGGTCAGCCACGTAAAGTTGTGTCGGTTCACCGAACCGACAGGTAGTTATTTTGTAACTATTTTGTAATCATATATATTAGGCTGTTGAGCCAGATGAGAACTCGGTTCAGTTCTCTGTATTGTATGAACCCTCTCATGCTAATATAATCCGTTATTCTATCTACTTGTTCTTGTCTCTTGTCTCTGTTATGTATGTATGTTTTAGTATGTATTATTGGTAACCTTATGTGATCCGTGAGATTACAACATTGGTTTCAATGCTGGTAGTACATGTCTGAGATGTATACAAGCAGATGATATCAGAACAGGAGATTAAGGATAGGTGGGAGTGTAAAGTAGCAAATTATTTACAGAATTACGCACGAAGAAACAGATTGATGACCGCACAAGCAAAAGAAAAATTCTTTACAGAGACACATGAGAAGTTTGTAGAATCCATGCCCCAACTTTTGAAGAAACTCCTAGATGAAAAATCTGGAAGGGACTAAAGATCAACAGTTACTAGAAAAACCGATTCGCGGGGGAAGAACAAACTTGTCGGAGTGGTTCAAAAAAATTGCCGATGAATTCTGCGAAGAACAAGCAGTAGAAGACATAATTTCGGTGGAAATTGTCAAGAAGAAATTCTACACAGACCTCACTAAGCAATTCTTGTGTTCCTTACCGACCTTGCTATTTAAATTTCTGATCGAGAAGGGAGTAGGTCATATTATCGAACCCTGTCCATCACTTCGTGGACTACCATTAAACCCTAACTGGGTGAAAAAGCAAAAGAGGTGGGAAAAATTCATTGCAGAAAGGGAGTGGGAATACTTCCTAAGCAAGTAGACAGAACTATCCGGGCTTTCTAAAGCGTCGGGTAGGCTATGGAGGGGTAGCTGGTCATATGTCAAAATAAAGTGGAGTGGATTCTAGTCGACTAAAAGAAATACCAATCACCAATAATGAGAAGTCAACCTAAAAAGGAAATTGAGAAGATAGTGTCACACAAAGGTATGACAGATTTCCAAAAACTAGAAAGGGAGAGGAGGCTACAAAGTAGGGAAGAAAGAAGAGAGAGAGCCTTGGCACTGCAGAGAGGAATGAGTACTAGGGCGACCGACCAGGAAAGAAATCCGCCAGAGTCGGGTCATGACCAACGAGAAGAAGGCATGGAAGAAGAGGCATCCCCTATGCAAGAAGAACTGTGGATAGAGCAGCGGGAAGCTCTCCAATTAGAAGTTCCCTAGGAAGTAAAACCTCTGATAGATCCGTGTACCCGGATACAAGCTATTGTCGAAGAGGACCTTAGACTAGGAGCTGGTGACTTTGGTATCTGGATCCGACTAGACGATGAGACATACACTGGTAGACATCTCATTATCCATCAACTAGAAGAAGGAAATTGGGTTACGCTTCAAGCGGTACCCTCCAACCGAAGTATCCACTTACTTTTACCAACAGATGAAGGAGCACCCCCCTGCCAAATACAGCTTTGGAAGACACAGAACATTCAGAACTACAGAAAAATAAGTGCAGTTGGACATCGACAGACAAAGTTGACACTAATCGACTGTTGGTTGAAGAGGAAACGACAAAAACAATCGACGAGAATGAGAGTTCCGTTGATGATAGTTCTGCAGTGAGGAATAAGCAAATAACCCCACTACCCACACCACCACCTCCTGAAAGCAGTGACAGTGACTCCGACATGGGTCACGGGTCAGCACGCATTCCTTTATATGAGGGTGATGAGGACCCCAGACGACACTGGTTCATCTGTGAGTCGACTTGGGAAGCTAACCGAGTTACAGATGAAGACAGGCAAATGGCACAGTTCGCTAGTGCATTGAGGAAAAGGGCATTAACTTGGTACATGACCTTTTCTGATAGAACCCCTCGAGCAACTAAAGTCGAGATCAAAGTGCAATTTCTATTATTTTTCAAAACTCCAGATGCAAAACATCTGGCAGCAAAGAAACTAAAAACGACATCACAGAAGCCAGGAGAGACTGTCTGTGATTATGATAAACGATGGAAAGACCTTCTTAGCCAATTGGACTATGTTATTGATGAACAATTATTAATCCAATGGTTTCTTGCAGGGTTATCATAGAAAATTCACTGACACATAATTCTGGAGACATTCAAGACTTATGAAGACACGCTTACAAAAGCTCTCCAAGTAGAAATGGATGAGGACATACCAGCATACTCCATAGATCACAGACTAGAAGAACAGCTTGAGAGTGTATAGAAGTCATTAAAAGAATTAAACCTCAAAAGTCAGGATATCTGGTGCATGAAGTGCTCGACGGCCGGACATTCCAAAGACACCTGTTGACAGGAAATCAACCGACAAGATGTTCGATTCGTGCAGACTAAATGTTTTTGCGGCATTTGCCAAGAGCACGGAAATCACTCAACAAAAGATTGCCTGTTCAACATGAAGAATGACAAGGCATCTTGGTGTGCAATCTACGAAACCAAAAATCATAACACGGCCGATTGCCATCTGAACCTCAAGAACCATCAAAATTATCATCCAGTCTATCAGACCAATGTAGTTGCACAAAGTAATGAGCAAAACAACACGCCGAACAATCAAAACAATTAGAGATACGACGGTCGAAGATACGAGCGCTGGTATGACAATTGATGTGGAGGATATGGAGGTCGAGGTCGATTCTCTGGGAATCGAGACAACCGACCATGTCGACCCATCCAATGTTTCACATGTTATAAGGAGGGACACCGACATGCAGACTGTCCATACAAGGACAGAACTGACCTCAAATTTTGTACTCATTGCGGAGTAGGGGATCACTCATTAGAGGATTGCCCTACCATGCTGGAAAAAATAAATAAAAAGAAAAATGTTAATGTCTTGTCGTGTGTGCAAAAAAATGATGTACTAAATACAAAGAATTTGCATATCATAACCCGACAAGGGACAAAAACAGGAAGCAATAACCCACGAATCAGCAAAATAAAAGAAAAGAATGTCTACCCTGATCCAGTTAAAGAAAAACAAATATATAAAGATGCAACAAATATGTTTAAAGAATTTGCACGACAGGAAGAGGCTAATGACAATCGACATAACACAATAAAATAACTAATACAACTCGTACATAAAGATAACTCAGTATCTCAGTTCATCGACTTGCTATATGAAATTAAACATAACAACACGGAAAAACAAAAAAAGAATATCTGCAGTTTAAATAAAAAAGATAAAAGTGATGCCGACCCACTTGTCGACCTAGAAATTGAAGGATACCATGTCCAACAAGTCATGCTCGACTTTGGATCACAAGTAAACATCATGACTCGTGACACTTGGGAACAACTGGGCAGACCTCGACTATATGAGTAAGGTATATACCTAAAACTAGCCGACCAAGGCCTAATTGAACCTATTGGAGTCTGGAAAAATGTTGACACAGCGATAAAAGGAATATCAACCAAAGTCGACTTCGAAATTATTGACCCTAAGGAAGGATCCAGCTCCTTCCTAGTGTTAGTAGGTCGACCTTGGGGAAGAAAGATGAAAGCGTCGATATCCCTAGATAAAGGGAGAATAAAATTAAAAGGAAATGGACAAAAGGTCATTGTACCTATTCATCCATCCCAAGGAGAACCTTGGACATAACCTATCAATGAAGAAATTGACATCCGACAACTTTATCGGATACAAAATAATGCAGATTATACAGAACCTAATATCTATGGAGAACTTCATTTAGGTAACCAAGACTCAGTCGGTTATAATTTAGACGTAGAATTATATGATTGGGAAGTCGATAACTACGAAACACAAGCAAGAGGGTGCTGGACTATCCAATAAGTACAGAAAAAAGCCCACCCGACAGTGCTTCATAGTGTTCATTGTCCCAAAAATATTTGAGAAAAAAATTAGGGAATACCCTACGCCAAAACCTACAAATATAAATAATACACAAATACCAAGATATAAGGAGAGAGAATCACCAGTCATGCACATAGAACAAGTGTCCAAAAATATTGGTGAACATGGTCGACTACAAAGTTTAGTAGAAACTTTTATAGGACAAGCTGCTAGATGGTGGGATACCCATCAGACAAGACTGCAGACCTGGACAACAGCTTCGACTTACTTTGTAGAAAGGTTTGGAGGAAATAAGTTAACCAACGAAGCTCAGATACCTATTTTCATTCAAGGACAGAATCCAAAAGACCATATTAAGACATGTGAAAAGGAATGGAGAGGACTTGGGTACAAAGATGAACGAACATGGCCACATATGTTCCCATCAACCCTTGCTGACTTACCAAACAAATGGTATAAGATGGAGGAAGCCCGAGGTGAAACATTCCTATGGCCTGAACTCAGAGAAAATTTTATCAAAGATTTCAACTTTATACCACAAAATAAGAATTTGGTCAAAACAACAAAGCAGATTCAAGAATTTATACAGCCGACAGAAAACAAACCCGTACCAGACAACCGATAGACAATGGACTGTAACAATATACAAACCAGGACAATACCACACTTGACAAGACTACAGTTAGAAAATGAAAATACAGAAGGGAAAAGTTTTAGATGGAAATCAAACCATGTCGAAACGACCAAACCTATTCGCACAGTACTCAAAGTGGGAAACATCGACAAGGACGATACCGATCGATTGACTGCAGCCAACTTCCCTGCCACATTATCATAGTTTAAAGAAGGAAGTCGACCAATCAATGAAGCCAAAGCACCTGAATGGCTAGATGCTCAGGTCGAAATTAGAGAGTTCGACATCTCAAATGATTACCGACCAAAAATGGCAAAGATTGGAGACTACTGGAGTGATGAGCATATAACAGAAATAGTGAACCTCTTAAAAGAGTTCCAGGATGTATTTGCCTGAGATTATACAGATCTCAAAGGTTTAGTCCACGAAATGGGTGAAATGAAAATTGACACTAAACCTGATGTCCGACCTGTGAAGAAAAGGCCATATAAGCTAGCTCATAAATAAAAAGAGATAGTCAAAAAGGAGATTGATAGCATGCTTGCAGCAGGCATCATCTACCCTATTGACCAGTCAGAATGGGCAAGTCCAATGGTTGTTCAACCTAAGAAACATGATCCGACCAAATTAAGAATTTGTGTTGACTTCAGGGAGCTAAATAAAGTGACACTAACAGACCCATTTGCAACTCCCTATGCAGATGAAATCTTAAATGAAGTTGCAGGACATGAATGCTACTCATTTACAGATGGATTCTCAGGTTATAAACAAGTGCCAATAGCTAAAGAAAATCATAAAAAGACAACATTTGTATGTTAATTTGGCTCATTTGCTTACAAGGTTATGCCTTTTGGATTAAATAATGCACCTGCAGTATTCTCTAGAATTGTGGTCAAAACATTCCAAGAATATATTTACAAAACCATGGCAATATACTTTGATGATTGGACAATATACTCCATGTTAAAAGATCATTGCAAGTGGCTAAGGCTTATGTTGGAAAGATGTTGACAAACCCAGTTAGCTTTAAACATCAGGAAGTGCACATTTGTGACACCCATAGGGATATTGTTAGGACACATTGTTTGTAAGGAAGGTATTAAGGTAGATTTTGTAAAAATCAAAATTATCCTCGACCTAAAACCACCAGTGAACTCAAAACAAGTCAGAGTGTTACTAGGTCATACAGGTTATTATAGAAAATTCATAAGATACTACTCAAATATGACCTATGCACTAGAAGAACTATTAAGGGAAGATAAAGAGTTCAACTGGATAGAAGAGTGCCATATATCATTTGAAAAACTAAAAAGAAAACTAGTCGAAGCACCAATCCTAAGGTTTCCAAACTGGTCGACTAAATTCCATGTCCACATCGACGCATAAGGTCTAGCAATAGGAGCAATTCTAACATAGCTAGGAGATGATGGAATGGATTATCCTATAGTTTACAGTAGCAGAAAACTAAACAAAGCTGAAATAAATTATTCGACGACAGAAAGAGAAGCATTAGGAATGGTATTTGCACTACAAAAATATCGACACTATCTCCTAGCTAATCCATTTATCTTTTACATTGATCATCAGGCATTAAAATACCTTGTGAATAAGCCTCTACACCATGGAAGAATTTGTCGATGGCTACTTCTATTCCAAGAATTTGAGTTCGAAGTCGTTGTCAGACCGGGTAAGTTAAATGTCGGTCCCAACCATTTATCTCGAATCGACACTGGAGAGGAACCGACAGGAGTCGAAGACGACTTACCAGATGCACATCTATTTTGGATAGAAGCAGTCCCGACATAGTTAGAGGAAATAGCTCAGTTTTTAGAAAATGGACAAGCACCAGAAGGCATGAGTACCAAAAAGAAATAGATCTTAGCCATGAAAGCTGCACCTTATAGCCTCATAAATGGATTCTTGTACAAAATGGGTTTAGACGACATCCTTAGAAGGTGCATATTAGAACATGAAAGAAATAACATTATGCATGAAGCACATTATGGACCTGCAGGAGGACATTTCCAAGCAGACACGACTGCCAAGAAAATCCAACTGCCCTTATGGACTGAGAAGAATGGTCCATATGCCCTTTGACCCTGTTAGACATTTTCTGCAAGCTTTTGAATAAGAAGAATGGAAGGCTTATCTTGGACACCCCCACCATATGTTGCAGAAATCTGAAGTGGTACTTAAAAACATAAGCATACCTCCCCTTGAAAGTAATATAACTCTGCAAAATTCTGATTGGTTCTACCCATTCCTTTCTGAAATTTTGAATAAGGATGCCTTTACTCCAGTCTGGGGTGACATTTGGTAATAGATATCTCTGAGGATCAAAGGTAAAGGGTATTTTCTTAAACCATAGTTCACCTTCATTCTTAATCCCTGTAGCTTTTGCAACCATCTCTACTGTCAATCTAAACTTCAAAGTATCAAACACCACCATGTCATCCTTGTAACCTTGTGCAAACCTACAGGAAACTTCAGCATTGTAACCATCTATTTTCTTAAAGAAGTCTAGCCAGCCAACCTATTGGAAAAGTTCAACACACCCAGGGAGTTTTTCAATCCAACCTATATCAGTAGGTTCAGCTCTGTTCACCTTACCACTCTTCCCCATTTGTCTTCAAAAGCTGGAAACTATATGGCTTCTAGGGTTCAATTGATAACCTGACAGGTGATGTTTCTTTTTTAAATCTCTCAGGTTTCAAAAACAACTCTCCTTAATCTTCTCTGACTGCTCCTTTTGTTTTCTTAATACAGGCTGGGTTTTATCACCGGTATAAGAGACTTAGATCATTTGAAGTATTCCATACTCTACCCTGCAACTGACGATTGTCATTCAATTTAATTGTTCTAATGGCTGTCCATCCCCAGCATGTATTCTTACCCTTGTGTATCATACCAAAATTAATCCTCAAACCCTTTTGGTATCACCTATCAACAATTTCTGCACAGTAAGATTTTGCAAATGTGATATCAATTACTAGCTTCTTAGGTTCACTGGAGACTGCTTGTCTGTTGGATGAGAAAAACAAGACAATCTGCAATCTATTCACATTATGCTTCCTGTAGCCTTAGTATCAAAAATGAAACTAGGTCTCCCTATAATCTTAGCCATTCAACACATTTGTTTCACTGTGTATAAGTATCAATTCTTTTTGTGAAGTTTAAGTACTATAACATACACAGTTTTCAACCCAGCCTCTTTCGAACTTCAACAAATGAATAGTTCAACATAGAGCTATTTTTCAGTCCTCCACTCAATAGAACATCTCAGAATGTCTTAAGCAGTTATTTCTTTGGCTGAAATTTCATTTAAGAGCACAATTTAACATTTCCCTCGATCAATTTTGATAAAACGAACTCCACCGAAAAAGCCCCAAATTTTCAGTTATATTGGCTTATCGTGGAATACCTTTTAATTGATCGACTGTAGATACTTTGAACCACTCTTCATGTTGTTTGAGTACCATCCTGAAATATACAGGTGTCTTTCAGGCTCCAATTTAACTCCAGGTGTCAAGACGAAGAAGCCCTAGTTTTCTGTGTGACTATGAAAACCTCCACTAAGCTTTGCAACTGCAATCTTCGTGTTTTTAGGCAGGCACCGTCATTCCATTAACTGCTCAGCTTTGGGAAAGAGATAAGAAGTAACTCTCCTCAGATTAAACTTGATTTAACCGACCATCTGTCGTGATAAGCTGCTTTATAATTCATGATGACCAGGCTCTTCTTCACATTATGAAACCACCTATTCTCATGATGATTCCTGAGACAGCACGTAGCAAACTCTCCAAAACACATGATTAGTCACTCATCATTCGAAAACATGCCAAATTTTTGCTAAAAAATCGGAGGAATTGAGAGTCGCAATATTCTTGTAGCGCTCCTTCATTATTTTTTTCCACTTGCGCTACAAGAATATCATTAACGCTATTTTATCGTTGTTTTACAACTTTTTGTCATTTTGCATGAAGTTTTAAAGTTGTTTGAGTAATGACTAAGCTCAGAATATGATTTGTGAGTCCATTATTTGATATAATGACTTTAAAAAGCCCCTTCAAAATGTAAAGGATCAAAAAATAAAGCAAAAATATAAAGGCCAAGTTCAAAATTTCACCTAACAAGCAAAAATTCTCCTAAAAGAAGCAAATAATCAAACTTAAATCAAAAGAGTAACTTGAAATAAAAGGCAAATCAAACAAAATTTGAAGAAACAAATCACTGACTTAACAGGACTAATGATTGGCCACATCATAGCTTGAACGCCACAGATTGTGGCCAAAATCATAGCTATAACACTCACCATGGCAGGTCGTGGAAGTGACCGCAAACTAGATATGCTAGAAGCAGTTGACATTATTGCGACTAATGGAAAGATATACTGATCCGGAAGGATCTAAAAAACCCAATTTTCAAAATCATCATATTGCAACAAAAATAGTACCATGTCGAAGATCTTGTCAATCCGATTCCAACGGTGCAAACGGACTCTGGATGCAAAAGATATTGCGTTTTGAAGTTTGGCCCCAATAGGGAAAATTTTGGCTGAAGTGCCACGCGGCACTCCCTCAAGCTGCCACATGGTAGTCAAAAAATGCATTCTGCTGACATGGCATGATGATGTGGAATGATGACATGGCATGCTAAATGGCATGATGATGTGGTATGATGACATGGCATGATGACGTGGCATGGTGACATGGCATGATAACGTGGCATGGTGACATGGCATGATGAAGTGGCATGATGACTAGCATGCATGCATTTGTGCTTGAAATGAGTTTTAGGACATTCATGCATTTACTCGTGAAAAATTGTAAAATGATTAATATTTGAAGTGAGTGGAAAAATTACTCACATATTACTCATTTATTTTATTCCTTGAGTTGTTATGAAGTTAATGCATG
>LPNX010708893.1:285634-304022 GCA_001517045.1 Pseudotsuga menziesii
AATTTCTACAGTCTTCGATTGAGTCCTATAGCTTGTGCACTTATGTGACCCATCAGAGGCAATTATGGTGCGGCGGTAGAGACGAACATATGATGAAGACTCTTTAGGTGAATCCGTTGTGACGTATCTTATGTATTTGTGCATCTTTGCAATGGATTGGTCACTCTATTTTGGAGTAGGCCCGGAGACGTAGCCAGGAGATCTGGTGAACTCCGTAATCAAATCATGTCCCTAATGTGCTTGAATGATTTTTCTTTTGCATGTGGATGATTCTATGTTACACACTTATATTATGCTCATGTTCACTTGCACTAACGTCAGAAAAATGATCCTATTGGTCTCGATTTTTTCGAGCGAGTTTGATGACTTTCCAGGCTCGCCCTTGGGATTAGATCATATACAAATGGGACGAATATGTCGCTGACATAATTAAAACCATCTGTGAGAAATGCCAAGAGATAGGAGGAATTATTAGGTTCCCATCCCTTATCTTATGGATAGTAATGTTCTATATTTGCCCTGAAGGAAACAAAAATTTTCAGGAACCGACAAAAATCCACATGTGGAGATTCAAACCCTTCTCCTAGAAAGGAACAATGACGGAACTTGCCATCGGAAAAGTGCTGTTGGAAAATTGGCTCTAGCAACTCAAAATCTGCACGACCAGATGGAGGGTGCCTCAAAACATCGAACGAAGTCTACCCAAAAAGGCCCACATTCAGCTAGAGCTCGACCAAACTGCAGTGTGGTACATGCAGGGTGCCAAACCAAATGCAAAGGCCCTCGATTATTATCCGTCAGTCGAACAGATCTTTCGAGAGCTGTCTCGACAAGTTGGAGCAAAAGTACCAATACCAGCGAAGGCAAAGGAAACTGACTTCTCGATAGAGGAGCCGTTGACAGACAAAGAGAAGGAAGAGGATTATGAGCTTAACCTCTACATTAGTACCTTTGTGTCAGAGGAGACACTGGTTAAAACCACTGGTCGACTACAGATCATAATCAAGCCTCCGACGGCACAGAGGGAAGAAATACATACAGAAGAAACACATGCAGAACAACAGGTAACAAATCCGACTGAAGAAAATCTCATCCCAACTCATACACCAAGGGAAGAGATAGAAGCTGAAAACCCAGAGCATGTTGTCACCAAAGAGATTATCACCAAATTGTCGAAGGAGATAGCAGCTGCAAGAAAAAGGAAAAGAACACAGCCACAAGGGAAAGGTAAGCGCAAGCTTATCATTCCAGAGTCCTCAGATGATGATGAGGAACTGGTAGTTACGACCCTCGACATAATAGAAGATGCCGTAGCAAACAAAGTACCAGTCGAAACCCAATTCCAGACATTTGTCGAGGCAGGAGCACTACAAGGCCGACCAAAGAAGGCCAAGATCACACACACATCGACGCTTGAAACTGTCGTAGATCTTGTGTTTACGCCTCCACCTTTGTCTCCGACAAAAATAACTGAAGAGCTAGTACCAAAACAACTCTCAATAAGCCCACTCGACCTATGCAAAAATGCTATGTTGGAGGTTGTGAAGGAGAAGTTCGACCGGGACAAAGACCTCCAGGCATTTATTGAAAAACTGCCTGAGATATTCACGTCGGTGCAAAAACTCTCTACCAAAGCACCTCTGTTTGAAGCTGCTGGATCCCAACAACCTGGCCAAATACTTCAGGAGCTAAAAACTTTTGCAACTATGACTTCGACCTTCGAGAGAAATCCCAACAAAGAAGCCGAAGTTGTTGCACGTCGGACCATGACTATCACTCCGACTGAACCTGAACCCCACCTACCGGTCTCTGAACCGACCGAAGGAGAGGAAGAAGAAAATATCGATGACATAAATCGAGAAATCAACCAACTCTTCTCCGACTTGGACTCACCACCCCAGACCAACAATCCACCACTTGACCACATTTCCACCAACCCAATCACACCCGACCATTCACCAACTCCATCACCACCACCACCACCACCACCCCCCGACTCAGAACCCCTAATCCAACCAGCTGCACCTGAACCAACCCCATCGCAACCATTAGCACCAACTGCATCCACTTCTGCACCACATGCATTCGAAAAACCAGAGGCAGCAGTCATCCCACTGCCCCAAACATAAATACCATCAACCACTGCTGCATAGCAAACAGAAAATCCAGACTCAACTTTTGCAGGTACACAGGTGTCGAAACAAGCTGAAGCAGAGAAGCACAAAAAGAAGAAAAAGAAGAAGGACCATCATGGACAACCAGCAATGGTCCACGTCAATCTAGTTGGGTCCACCACTACGGTCGATGCAACCAAATTAAGAGATTTAGAGCTAGAACAACTACTGGAAGTGCTAGCAGTCGAAGCAAAGACAAGGAACCAACACAGACGTAAGGAACTAGACAACAAGGAAAAAGAACAAGTTAAGTTCCTTAACAAGTGCAGGGACCTGGTCCAGTCTGTGATACCAGGGCCGATAGAGGTTGACACCGACAAACCGCTAGAAAGAGCTTATCAGCTGTTTGAAAGTGTGGTGTCGGCGCTCCAAGCACATATTCAGGAAACAAAAGAAGAGCAGAAAGAAGAAACTGTTCGACTACTGATGGAGCAGCACACAACCTTTTCCGAAGCCTACAAAGTGTTGCAAGATCACATGGAGGAGTCTGCCATCACCGAAGAAGTACTGAGAGACTAGCCTGCTTACTACAGGCAATTCTATTAGCGCACCAGGCAGACATAACGAGAGGTCCAAGCGCTTGAGAGGAGGAAAACCATTGACGAAGCACTCAGAAGCACAATTGAGGATCAAATAGTGCTTGAGACAGCTAAACTCCAAAAGCTTGAGTGGGAAGCACATCAGTGGGTGCATCAAGCCATTCCCAACTTAGAAAAAGTAGACATCATCTACCTGTAGATGAAACGACTCATGGAGATAGCAGAGAAAAAGGACCAGTTTATGGGTCCCGACATGGAAAGAATAGCTGAACTTTCCATTCAAGAGAAAATGTCGATCTTGTCAAGTCTGACTACACTCACCATCGACATACAAAAAATATTGCAGAGTTGGACAGATTTCCAACATCATCTAGCAGTGACAGCCCCAACAATTGTCGAAGTCTGCATACAGAAAAGACTGACCATCAGACTTCACAACCCATAAAGATCAAGCACAAAATAATGACTACTTAGACAGACAAGGAAGTTTTTGTACCTCCCTGTTTCTTCGGGACGAAGAAACGTTTTGTTCGTGGGGGAGATGTTGGAGGAGCAAGTCGGTATGCTAACTTGAACGAGAGCCGACTAAGTCGGTCGGCCGACTAGAGATTAGGTCGGCCACCTAAATTCGTGTCGGTTCACCGAACCGATAGGTAGTTATTTTTGTAACTGTTTTGTAATCATATATATTAGGCTGTTGAGCCAGATGAGAACTCAGTTCAGTTCTCTGTATTGTATGAGCCCTCTCATGCTAATATAATCTGTTATTCTATCTACTTGTTCTTGTCTCTTGTCTCTGTTATGTATGTATGTTTCAGTATGTATTATTGGTAACCTTATGTGATCCGTGAGATTACAACACACACCATGCTCTTTCAAAATGCAGAAAATGAAACTAAATTACAATCAACACCTGTCCTCTGAAGGGGGACTTGCCTTCGAAGATAGGAGCTGGATAAGCCACTCAGTAACACAAAATTACTCAATGCACTAGGAAACCAACAACAATAATAGATTTATAAAATAACAAGTCTGGATACAATGGTTCAACAATTATGTGTAAATTGTGGCTAGCTCCCATAGGAGAAGGTCGATCGTCTTTTATACATATAGCAAGTAGTTCTAATCTATGACCAACATCCAAAAGAATGTCGATAATGGTGGAAAAACAGTCATTAGTGTAACAAAAATAAAACAACATTCTAATCATAGCTCGAGACTTGATTTTCTCTATTACATGAAGCGATGAATAGTTCAAAGACATCAATGAAGAACTTGATGAGTCAATTATAGAATTGCAGAAGAGTTAATATCTCTAGCTGGTGCACAATAACTGGAACATGGCACAAAACAAGGTTGTATGTTGAGCCGTGGAACCGCTTTGCTTAGTTCCGCAACTCTACGTAAAATCATGACGTCAACCCAAAATATGTTGAACTTATCGCGTAGTTCGTTTGTATAATTCACATAAGCTTCGTAGCTCCTTGAGGGTTCTGCGACTCCCTGAAAAATAATTATTTTTCTAATTCAAGGTATTAAAATCCTTTGGTAGAGTTCAGACTACATGATCGACACTCATTCATCAAATGTTAGTCAAAACATGCATAGATATACCTTGCTTCATATCATTGCCAACATTATGGACATAATCATAAAAATATATACGAAGGTTTCGTAATTGTGGAGAGGTAAGTTAAGACAATAAAAGGAATGCTCAAAAGATGCAAATATATGACTTGTCACAAGTTTCAAGTTGGGTATAAGGTGTGGTTGCATTTGTAGAAGGACCGCCTCACAGGTCCCCACATGAAACTCAGGTCACTCCGATATGGACCTTACACCATCACGAAGGTTGTGGGTAAGAATGCTTTTGAATTAAATATCCCCCCTTTCCTTAGCTTGCACCCAATATTCAATGTAGAATTGCTTCAACCATATTTTGCACCTCTCTTGGACACGTCAGAGGTGGCTGAGCATTTGGCCCCTACAGAACTCGATCAAGATTGCCTTGAACAAGCTATAATGGATTGGATCATGGACACACAAATGAAGGGCACCCATTAACAGAACATTCAACTTTACCATGTCGTTAAAGCAGAGCAACTTCTTCACCAAGGCAAGTGGCCCACCAAGAGTCAAATTAAGCAAAAGTTTCCCCATCCGATGACGGATCTTGATGTAATGGAGACCATTACTTGCTAAGGGGGAAGGACTGATCTAGATGGACATTGGTGGCCACTTGCCTAGTCCATTGGCTCTAAGCACAATTTTCCATTGTGGTAGTTTTTTTATAGTTTGTCAGGTCCTGAACTTTCAAGGCCGTTTTGAGTCCCTAAACGATGTTTTATTGGCTCAACAATGTCTAATATACACAAAAACACATGTATTAGATTAACAACATAGACTCATTTTGGGCCAAACCTTTTCCGATGGGATACCGATCTCCCCAAACAGAGATCATACGCAAAAGTTGCGCCCCCAAGAAGTTGACCTATTAACGAACCATATCGGGGCCCACAAATATTTTGTCATTTCATCTCCCAAGATTAGGGTTTTTGATGTTTAGGGTTTTCTCACTGACACTTTATGTTAAAAGGCCTTTCTAGCCTCATTGTAACTCATTTCTTATGGATGAGAGCAACCAACACATCTTTTTTTAGAGACAAGCTACCACCATCTAGAACTAGTTTGTATTACTTTGCAGTTTTCAGTGTTTTTCCATTCCATTCATGAATATAATTTAGGTTTTACTGTACTACCGTGTTTTCTACAAAATATTTGTGTGTATTTCCATTTTATATTATTGCCTCCATTTCATTTTCCAAATAATCTAGATCAATCCTGCCAAGACCCCAAGAATACATCATTACTATTTGTCCACAAGGACCCAAGATGACCCTTCCCCACCTACCACCCCATTTAAATTTGTGTATTTTATACTAAGAAAGAAATCAAATTTTATAAGTAACATTGTTAGGCGTTTTATTTTGGAAATGGATGGAGGGTGCTAAATTGGACGATGGGGATACAACCAATCGTAGTGTCCTCTTTTAATCCCCACTGTCCAACAATGGAGTCGTTCGATTGTTAAACACATGTTTCCAATGACTCCATCGAAGGATTCCAGTATATTAGAGTGGAATCCAAGAGAATCTAATGGTGTATTTGCAAACACTGTCGAGATTGAAAATTGAGAGGGATTTCTTTAATGGCATCTATTGTCTTTCTAACAACTATTGCCCCTACGATATTTGTGCAAACCTTGGAGTGTGATGCACTTGCCCAGCCCGAAGTTGTCTTATTTCTTGTAACTAGATCAAGCCTTCACCATATGCAGGCCTAAGCAGGGACTAAGATGCAAGTAAGCTTGGATGAATGCAAGAGCCTTTGTTTGTCCAACTTCTTTTGCGTAGCTTTGTTCTATTTTCAATCCTTTGGCTATTGCTTTCATTACGAAGAGCCTCTGTATATGAAAACCGTCTTAGATCACACCCGACTACGGTTCATATAGGTCATGGATGAATCTGCCCAACCAGAAGGGCATGAATCTCCTCTATGGACGCAAACCAGGAACATCATCGAGATCACTGTATGGGTCGGTCTATTGTTCATCTTGATTGCCTAAGCTGGACGATAACACCTATCGATTTTCTCTACCTACCACTAATGCACATGTGCTAGTGGTGATAACTTTAAAACTCCACATGAATAAGTGGTGATAGTAATATGTTCAATTCTCATTATCTCATTCGGTTAAGGTGTGGGTTTCGTTAGCAAGCCAACCCTGGTTCAATTTCCCTTAGGGATAAACTAGTTGGGAGGAGAAACCCAAATCCACCCATGTTGACATTGGCGTGGTCAAGACCACCCTGTCATTTTGACCCAAAATATATATATATATATATATGAATTTATCTTATTATTTTGTTGACATTTTTAAATTACTTGTACTATTTTTATTTTTTTAATTTATAATTTTAATGTTGATGCTTTTTCCTTTTTAAATAACGTCGGGTTGGCATATTTTCTGTCAAACAAATTTCCCTCCAGATTAAGAGACGGTATTTACCCCCAACGTGGCTGTTCGTGCGATTTCGTATCGTTTCAGTTGGAGATGTGTTCATCCTCTGTCTCTGTCTGTATGTTCAATATTCACTCCGTAGATCCCCATCCCAATTAATTGGCATGTCATGCATTAGAGCTTGATGATTCAGGGGTGGATTGATGGTTGATTTTTCGCAGGGATCGATTTCAATTGGCGGAGACATGAACCCCAATTGGGTTTTGTGAGGAAAAAGAAAGCAGAGCAATGGCGGAAGACGCAACACCCACCTCTATGCCCTTACCTCCTGCTGCAAAATCCGTGCCTTCAAATGCAGGTAAGTCCAAGCTAAAAACCCCTGATTCTCGCAAGCGAAAGATTGGAAACACTAGTGTTATTGAGAGTACGAATACGAGCAAGCAAAATGTGGATAATGGTTTTGTCTTTGTTACCCCTAATCCCAAGAAGCGAAAACCCTCTGCAATTAGGGATTTTCCCCTTGGTTGTGGGAGACTCGCCGTACCAGTAACCCTAATGCCTGCAAATGTTTCACCACATACTGACCGAGCTGAAATCCAACATACTAATAATAAGCATTCCCCAGAGGCTGTAAATAAAAATGAATGTGATAATACCAAGGTGTCTTCATCCCCACCTCCTTCTCTTGTTGCTGCGGCTGTGGTAAATGATAATACCCAGGTATCTTCATCCCTATCTACTTATGTTGCTGCTGATGCGTTAAATGATTATACGAAGGCATCTTCAGCGCCATCTTTATCTCGATCACCTTCTCCTCCCCTTCCTCCCCCTGCTGCCGTTGTAAATGATAACGAAGGTGATAATATCAAGGAATCTCCATCTCTGTCTCAATCTCCTCCTCCTCATGCTGCTGCAGCAAACGATAATATAACTGATAGTACCAATATATCTCCATCTTTTTTTCCTGCTGCTGTAAATGATAATACCAAGGTATGTTCATCTCCATCTTCTCCTTCTGCTGCTGAGATGGTTATTTGCCCTCTACTAACTGAAGCCTCTTCTCCTTCAACGCCACCCTTTGAATCTACTTCAAAGGCACCCATTGAATTTCCTTCAACACCAGCCATTAAATTTCCTTCACGCCTTGTATCAGCATGTCGTGATTTTCCATTTGGATGCGGGCGAAATGCCCCTCCAACGACCAGAGAAGAGTGTCTCAAAGCTGTTGCAGCTCTTCACGCCAAATCGTCCCATACGCCCAAGTCTTCCCAGCAAACGAAACCTTCAAGAATCTCCCCCCACCACAATGCTGTAGAGAAGAGGATGTCTTTGGTTCCCAAATACGACATAGAAGCGGCTGTTCCTTTAGCTTCTGTGCCAGGCAATAACTCACATGAAGATACGATTAACCTACAAGGTGGTAAAGCTTCTATGGAATCATTGGATTGTCTGCAATCCCCACCCAAGCCTAAAGGTCGCCAGACGTCCATGCCAAATGGCATGATTGCAAGCAATTGGACCATGGACATGAAGTTAGATAACCTGCAAGACGGGCAAGAATCAATGGATTCACAGGTTCCTCAGCAATCTCCAGCCAAGCCCAAAAACCTGCAGATCTCCAAGATGAATGGCAAGATTGTAGGTGATCGTAGCAATGATGAGAAGTTAAAAACAAAAGCCTTTTCCGAACATGATGGTCCTATTGATCGGAATATGGAGGATAAGTCAAAGACAAAAACCTCTCATGCACATTATGGTTCCGGTGATCGGACTATCAACAAGAAGATGAAAAAAAAAATTTCTCCTGCACATGATGATGGTGCTGGTGATTGCACTATTGACAGGAAGTTGAAGACAAAAGCTTCTCCTCCACATGATGGTGCTGATGGTTGGGCTATACATAACAAGTTGAAGACAAAAGCCTCTCCTCCACATGATGGTGCTGAGGATTGGACTATCAACAACAAGTTGCAGACAAAAGCCTCTCCTGCACATGATCGCACCCGTTCTGGGAAGAAGAATCCCAAGGTTCAAGCTGTGAATTTTGCTCTGACACCCTTTGATAGCAGTACTGGTAATGCACAAGGCCAATTTGATGCTGATGGAACAGTCACTCGCTCCAAAGTTCGAGAAACCATGCGACTTTTTCAGGTGCTTTATAGGAAATACTTACAAGAGGAAGAAACACATACAAAGGAACCCGGCCAAGCTAATACCCGCAAAAGGCCTGATGTGCAGGCATCTCAAATTCTAAAGGAAAATAATAAGTGGATTAACACTGGGAAGCAGATTGTGGGTGTTGTTCCTGGAGTTGAAGTTGGAGACGAGTTTCATTACAGGATTGAGCTTTGCATTGTTGGTCTTCATCGGCAGAGTCAAGGTGGGATTGATTACTTGAAACAAGGTAACACTATAATTGCCACCAGTGTTGTGGCCTCGGGTGCTTACGCGGATGATGTCGATACTGGTGAAGTGTTAATATACACTGGACAGGGTGGAAACAACTCTGGTGCAGAAAAAAAGCAGGCTGAGGATCAGAAACTTGAACGGGGTAACCTGTCACTTAAAAACTGCATAGATGCAAAGTCACCCGTGAGAGTAATCCGTGGATTGAAGGAGCCTAAAACTTCTTTTGGAGCCAAATGTGGCAAAGAGGGTTCAAAGAGTAAGACAGGCATCACATACACATATGATGGACTTTATCTTGTTGAGAAATATTGGCAGGAAAAAGGAACATCTGGATCTTCAGTATTCAAATTTGAGTTGAGAAGAATGCCAGGGCAGCCTGAGCTAGCTTGGAATATTTTGAGAACGATTGGAAAATCAAAAACAGCAGCATGTCGTGAAGGCCTTCGCAAACGAGATATCTCTCAGGGCAAAGAAACAAGACCTATCTCTGTTGTCAATACAATAGATGATGAAAGTGGTCCAGCACCTTTTGAGTACACAAGCAAGATAATCTATCCATCGTGGTATATTCCTACACCCCCAAGAGGTTGCGATTGTGTTGATGGATGCTCGGATTCTGAAAGTTGTCTTTGTGCAATTAAGAATGGAGGTGAACTTCCTTTTAACTACAATGGTGCTATTGTGGAAGCAAAACCCATTGTTCATGAGTGTGGTCCGTCTTGCAAGTGTCCTCCAACTTGCCACAATAGAGTGAGCCAGCATGGTGTGAAACTTGTACTTGAAGTCTTTAAGACTGCGAAAAGGGGTTGGGGAGTGCGCTCATTAACTTCAATATCTTCCGGTAGTTTCATATGTGAATACACTGGTGAACTTCTTTCGGATATGGAGGCTGAACAGCGGACTGGAAATGATGAATATCTCTTTGATATTGGAAGTGGGTCTAATGATCAATCTCTTTGGGACGGGCTTGCTGGTTTAGTCAACGAGCTTCCTTCTCATTCTATAGATGAAACCGTGGAAGATGCAGGTTACACAATTGATGCAGCCAAGTATGGAGGTGTTGGAAGATTTATCAATCACAGTTGTTCTCCAAATCTTTATGCACAAAATGTTCTCTATGATCACGATGACAAAACTGTACCCCATATAATGCTTTTTGCTGCTGAGAACATTCCTCCATTGCAAGAGCTTTCTTATCACTACAACTACAAATTGGATCAGGTTCGAGATTCTGATGGCAACATAAAAAAGAAAAATTGTTACTGTGGCTCTGCAGAGTGCACTGGCAGATTGTATTGAATACATGTAACTTCAATTCTGTATAGTGTAATATGCAGCCTCGGCATTTTCAAAGGTGTCATTCTTATCCCTTGTTATTAAATGGTTTTGGCATTGTCCAGATTTCCATGGGTTTGACATTTCAGAAGGTCTCATCTCTATTGATGCTTTTTTGATATATCTATCTATTTAATATGTATATCCATTCATGATATCACTTATGGTTTCTTCGATAGATATTTATTTTGTTTGAACATGCTTTAACCCTTGTATAAAGTTTTTGCTTTCTTTATAAATTTTGAAATTATTCAACATCACCATTTTTAAGATGCTATTTATTAATTTGGATGTAATTTATTTTGTATATCTTCTTTCTGCATATTGCTAGCACATGTGTGACTATCATAGAACTGTTCGTGACCTTTGTATTTCTCAATTGCCTCTTGGTATTCTTATATATGTTAGCCAAATGTGCAAATTGTCTATTTTGGGTAGAGTATTTCATAGTGTTGATTTTTTTGAGCAGCATCGAGAGCCATTCTCTTAGGAGAATGGAGACACCTGGTTTGGGACCGGGGTGTGGACTCAACCTAGAGTTGAGTGACCATTCTGTTGAATGGGGATATCTGGTCCGAGACCAAGATATGGAACCAGTCCAGCATTGGGGGACTCAACCTTGAGTTGAGTGACCATTTTGTTGAATGGTGACATCTGGTTCGAGACCAAGATGTGGAACCACTCTAGCACTGGGGGACTCAGCCTAGAGCTGAGTGGCCGTTCTTTGAATGGAGGCACTTGTTCAGCTACAAGGAATTTACCTAGTCCGAGACTAGGGACTCAGCCCGGGGTTGAGGGCCATTCTCGGGGAGAATAGAAGGTCTGTACCTGTTGCTCGAGGGTATGTACAGACCTCGAACCCTCTCAGGCTGGCCTGTTGGCTGCTCGAGGGTTCTGTGGGAACTCGACAGTCCTCACGGGCTAGCCTTCTAGCTGCCCGAGGTCAAAGCAGAAGGGGTTGAGCCCTTAGCGGGGGCTGCCCGAAGGTCTGAGAGCTGCCTAGAAGAGAAAAGAGGCTGCCCGTTGAAGACAAAAGAGGTTGCCCGTTGAAGATTGGTGGCTGCCTGAGATGTTTTGCAGCTGCTCGTGAAGATGGTGAAGCAACCGTGAAGGAGAAGAAGAATAGGGTAAAACCTTAGCTGGTGTATGTTGCTGCAAAAAGGATAAAACCCTAGTTTAGGGTTTATACAAAACAAGAGTGAATGCCCTAGCTAGACTCATCCATGCTAGGGCATCACATCAATCTTCCTTTTCTTCAATAACCTTTTCTTCTATTGGTGCAGCTTTACCTGTGAGAGCAAGTGTGTGTGCAATAATGAAATGGACTTAGCCCGGGGCTGAGGGCCATTCTCAGGGAGAATTTACCACAATTGAAGATAAAAGGAGAAGAGAACAACACCTCAAGAATCCTTCCACATTAGACAAGCCTTGAAAGATAGTAGCAAAACTTCATTCATCAAATTGTGATCCTTAAAACCCTAGAATTTACCAAGAAAGGAGGTGTGCACCACTTAAGAGCTCATGTACATAAGAAAAAAAAAGAAATAATGTCTTATTTGATCCCATGATCATGATTACAAATGAGGAGGAGGTGCCTTATTTATAGTACAAAATGCTAACTTAATCTTCCTCTAAGCCGACCTACCTAATTTGTCTTTAAAATGACTTTTAATAATTTCAAATTTTGTACGTATTGTCACCCTCAATTCGAGGATTAAACCTCATAAAACCTAAAATAAGATGAAATGCTTCAACTTGATGATGGGTTGAGCTTAGAGGAGGACGTCATGCCCAATCTAACCCCAACATTTGTCTTTTGCCCTCAATGTCCTCCTTAGGTCAGTATGACCTCTTTTAGCTTGCTTGGATGGTGGATGATTTGCTCTTCAAGACCAAGATAACCAAGAGGGAGGGAGGGAGGATACAACAAAAATAGGTCCAAGGGGGTATCAATGAGGTGTGCTAGGGCAGGTATGACAACCCTTACAATAGCAATCGCCTTTACAAAGCATAAAACCATAAGTGTGGCTAGGATCCCTAAGCCACTTGTAAGGGTATGGCAACCCTTACAAGTGCAATTACCTTTACAAAGCATAAAACCATAAGTGTGGCGAGGATCCCTAAGCCATGTGTCCTAATGGTTTCATCCCAAGGTGTATCGAAACACCCACCCTAGGCATAAATGCCTAACATGACGAGGGACTTCCACCCATCACCACAAGGGGTAGTCAACAAAGCCACAAGGCCAACATTCCTTGAAATGAGAGCCAAGAGGACCTGCCATGACTATACTAACACTTTTGCTTAAACAAGCCCTAAATTGTCCTTTTACAATTGCAAAAAGACCCCCCCCCTCTTTGGCACATTTGGTAGGGTGCACTACAAAGAATATGGAGGGTAACAAAGAGTATCTATATCTTTCTTGAAATTGATATTCCTGGCTGAAATCTTGATTGCCAAATTTGAACTAGTGCAATCTTCTCCCAAATTCAATGGAGTATTTGTCTCATGAGAAGTTTCTTGTTAGTGTTACTTTCATAAGAAAGTGTTGGTTGTCATCCTGGTCTTGTATCACATAGCTAAGTCACAGGGTTCGCCGAACCTAATCGTTGAGGTTCGAGATTCGGTGAACCTCAAAAAAAATTTGAAATTCTTTTAGGTTCGTCGAGCTTAAAAGACAAACCTAATGTTGAACTTGAAGCCAAACCCGAACTGCGTCGAACTCGAACTTGAAGTCGAACCTAATGTCGAACCTAAAGTCAAACCTGAACCTGAAGGCAATTTTTTTTAGGTTTGATTTTTTTACTGAAAAAATTTGAAATTAAAAAAAAAAACAATATCGATAAATTAAATGCTTTCTATTTATTTATGTTGCCTGTAAATTAAATGCTCTCTCTATATTTATGTTGTATACAAAATGTTGTCTATAAATTAAATGCTCTTAACTTATTTATGTTGTCTATAGATTAAATGCTCTCAATTTATTTATGTTGTCTATAAATTGATTGCTCTTTGTAATTTGAAATATTATACTTGTAGTCTACATAAGAACACACCAAACAACAAGTAAGAACATAGATTTACACCTAAGAACAAACTACTGCTATGGGAAGCATGCAAATCCGTTGTTAAACCACATAAACCTACTCTTAGAAGCTCAAATCTGTGAGCAGAAATGTCATAAACAAGTATATATGGCGAAACTATGAATAGTGACCTAAGTGCTTTGAATCCTATGGGCTATGGGGTGTAGAAAATTAGTTAAGGGGGAGTATATGAAGAAATCTTAAATATATATAGTCGAACCTCAACCGAACCTCATTGGAAAGTTTGAACATGAACCAAACCTAATCCTTGACGAACCCAAACCTGAACCTGAACCGTGTGACTTAGTCATAGTCCTTCTTGTTAGATCATACCAATGTTATTAGAATCGAATCGGTTCTGGCAAAATCGGTCGGTCCAATTGGTTCAAAAGGGTTTTCGGTCCAAATCAACATCTTAAATCTGAAATGGATGTTTGAGAGTGGTTCTACTTAAATTTTCAACATTACCATTAATTGTTTTAGGATGTTTGAGAGTGCTTCCAACTTTATCAGACATCATATGCAAAAAATAGAATTTTTTATCCCATTCTGAATTCAATCAACTTCAGGATTTAAAAAAAACGTTTCCACTGGATTTTATCATATATGAGGATATTTGATTGGCATTTAATCAGGCACATCAATCACTCTATGTACCTTGATGTTGATGGTGCTGATTGTTGAACTCCTTTGTCTTGGATGGACTTGAACCATAGTAACATATATCGTGTCGGTGAATATATCGCCGAGGGTCCGGAATGTAACTTATCGGCAGCAACGGCGAAAATATCGGAAAATATTGGCAAATGTCGCAAAGCATAAAAAAAATACAAAAATAACAATTTTTTTCAATTTTTTTAACATCTAAAGCAACAACAACATCAAATAAACACATTGCTACATAAATATGAAAATACAACTAATATATAAGATGCATAAGATGTCAAATGGTGGATCATGATCACATATCGACTATAAAGTTATAAATTGAAAATATTGAAATATGTTCTTGATGGAATGATAGAAAATCACATCACATGATCAAAATAAATGTCTCAAGAAATTAATCATCATGACTCATGAGGCATCTAGATACTACATAATACAATAATAAATAGTAGGAATCATCAATCCCCTCTACCCCTTTTATAGGCAAGGAGCACCACTCTTCCTCTGGAAGCAGTAGGGGGTCCTGTAGGTGCTTTGGATGAGTTAGGCGTCAAATTGGAAGCTACAACTACTTAAGCTATGGTGGAAGGTCTAACTACTCTACAATTTTGATGAAACTTCCCATGTTTAATGAATGAAGGGTGCATTTTTATTAAGGTCATGATAAAAGATTTCAATAGTCAATGCCACCAACATTAAGGTATAGGGATGGGTTGATGTGCTTGATTAAATGCCAATCCCATACCCTCATACTTGATCAAATCCAGTGGAATTGTTGAAATCTTGAAATCTTGAAAACTATTAAGTCTCTTGAATTCTAAATGGGATCTAAAATTCTACTTTTTGCATATGAAGTTCGATGAGGTTGGAACCACTCTCAAACATCCTGAAACAATTAATGGTAATGTTAAAAATTTAAGTAAAAGGATAGAAAATGAAAGTAAAGGAGAATGTAACTTTTACTTCAAGAATTTAATACTACCATTTATTACTTTAAGAATTTAATATATTTAGTTTTAATCACACTGCCAAAAACTTAACCCATGAATTTGTTTTTCAAATTTCATGCAAATTTTTATAGCAGGGCGATATTTTCCAAAATATCTCGATATATTCCCAATATATTGCGACATATTGAATATATCGCAATATATTCAAAATGTCGAAAATATCGCGATTTTTTAGTGGCGATATATCGCCGAGGGGGATGACTCGCGATATATCGCGATATCGCCGATATATGTAACTATGACTTGAACCCACTTCTATAGCTAGAAGATGCAAACATTGGTGTTGGACAGGTGGCCTTCAGGCCCAAGGGAATCAAGCCAAGCTTGGGATCCCTATTTTTGGTCTACTTTTGTTGAGGACATAGATGATGACTTTGACTTTAAGCATGAGGATTCAGATGATTCTGTAAAATGATTAGATTGTAGAGTCTAGAGTTTTGCCCTATTGCTATATGCTTATATTTCGGTTGTAGAGGCCATTTATAACTTATTTATTGATGTACTTTGGTTCATATATGGATTGCACTCTTGTATGCACTCTTGCTATATACATGAGAAACTTTGCATATTTGTGTATAATGGCTTGAATTCTCATGGATACACATGTATACATAATTTGTCGATTGGTTTTGTGATTTGTTTTTTTCTCCCACTTCTGATACTTGGGGTCGATTGATTCTATCACCGGTCTTGTTTTGATAAATATGGATCATCTGTTTGTCTCCAATTATGATCCCCTCCAAAGAAGTTCTTTGGTTCATTATCTCTCGATTGGCTTCCCATAAGATAAGATATAATTTTATTAATGCCCATGTATGATTGAAAGAGTATGCTAGTGGAATTAGAAAACACAAGCAATTTTAGCCAATTGTAGTAATAAGATAAGGTGGGTTAAGGTAATTATATTGATGTCCGACAAATGAGCGCAAAAGCTAGTTTATTACTAAAACATATATCTAGTGTGAATACAATGTGGAAATGTGAAAGCAACTCCTATATAGTGCTGAAACCAAGAGAAAGAAAGTAGGAAGAGTGCAACATACAAACTTAGACTTTTACTTTCAGGGAGAAAAGATCGAGATCACCATATCTTACATTTACTTGGGAGTTCAGTTCACGAGGCCTTATTTTGGCATGCGACAGACCCTCTAGCCTCGACTTAATAAATGATACGTTTCCCTAGCCCTCTCGAGAGACAATGCTTCTAGAACCAATTTTAGGACTTCTCATCCGAACTCTATCTCATGGAGGCAATCATTCGACCCACAGTTCTCTATGCGTTTGAGATTTGGGGACCGAGCTTGGTGCAAGTAGAT
This sequence comes from Pseudotsuga menziesii, assembly GCA_001517045.1. Lineage (NCBI taxonomy): Eukaryota > Viridiplantae > Streptophyta > Pinopsida > Pinales > Pinaceae > Pseudotsuga > Pseudotsuga menziesii. Next base: position 302,194 of record LPNX010708893.1, read on the forward strand.
TGGGACCAAATGGAGATAGTTCAGACCTTGCTTCTTAGGTGCATCATCTGATGCGAGCACATTGTTTCGTAGCCCATTATCCAGGCAATGTTGGGTGTCCACCCCTTTCGCCTTGAGTTCATCTTTTGCTTGGTCTTTTTCCTTCATAAAGTCAGATCTTTTAGAGATTCCACCACCGGGAGAGAGATACCTCTACCTTGTACTTTGCACCTCGGAGGCCCTTGCTTTAGATCACCTCACAGGCCGTGTACTTGCACGAGGTTGGTTTTCAAAGGCATCTCAACTTCTCTAGTCGCTGACCATCTCCCTAGAGTGCCTTGCCTCGTTCAGATTCTCCCTAGACGCTTCGAGGTATCTCTGGGTGCCTAGAGAGGTTCTTAACTAATTTATTGGAGAGGATTTTGATAGATTGTACATTCAAGTTGTAATGTCCCTTTTTAAGATTTTTTATTAAATGACCAATTTTTCACTTTTTCCCCAATTTTGAACCTTGACTAGTTTTGATGTCTAGGTCTCCAAATTGCCCCAAATACTCCCAAATCTTCTCAGAGTGTGTATGACTGATATTAAGACTTGAATATTATGTTCAGAGATGATTTATAACCCTCCAATCACTTTTGCAAACTAGTTTTATATTTTGATCAAAGTAGGAGTCTTTACTAGCAAATTGGGGTTCCAATTCCCCCTCGGGTAAATGCCGAAAATGGCCTCTCAAAAGCTCTCAATCCCACTTGAATTTCTGAACAGAGGCTGGGGATGTGTAAGGGACATTTTTAAGGTCTCATATGCATCATGGTTCAGTTTATATAGGCTGTTATGACATTCTCCAAAACAGCTCCCAAATCACTATCTTGACCCTTGGGGAAAAGGCACCAAATCTTCTCCCAATGCAATTAAAATGAGTAAAATGGCTGTTGGACGAATTAAAGTAACTGAGAGGGGGGGGGTGAATCAGTTATATACCAAAGTGCATCTTTTTAAAGGATGTTTCAGATTTATTATGGACATATGTTTAAACCATTCAACATATAGCAGCAAATTACATAACAGTCAACATTCAATCACATCAACGAACACAAGACACAATGTTTTCATGAGAAAACAGTAAATACTCTTCTTCTTAAGAATGAAAGGTAAGCTCCAACTCCTCTTTACATTCTTTTATTTTGCCTGAGCTTCAACCCAGACGAGGCTGCTACCTCTGGAAGCTCCAACTTCCAATTATACAAGCACCAACTTGTTTCTATTTTCTGGCAACAACCAGAAGGATGCTACAACACCCCGGAGAACTCTTGTGAATGACAGAATGAATCAAACCCTTACAACCCCTCACTGTCTATGACTAGGCTTTATAAATCAGCATTTACATTACGATTCTGAATTAGACAGTATTGCAGATATTCACAACAGATGTTATAATTCTATCTCTGTACATTTTTCTCTGTTTATCATCAAGACTAAGCACATACAGAACTCACCGAGACTGTCACTGTATCATTCTTGTATTCTTTCTCATTCGGACTCTTCATACTCTGCAACTATCATCGTATCCAGCTCTTCAATCCTTTTCTGCAATGTGCTCAATCTCTTATATTTGAAATTACCTTACTGAACAGCACTCTCTCTCTCATCTGCTTGCTGCAATATATATATATATATATATATATATATATATATGTATATATATACATATATATGTATATATATACATATATGTATGTATATATATATATATGTATGTATATATATATATATGTATGTATATATATATATATGTATATATATACATATATATACATATATATGTATATATATACATATATATATAT
>LPNX010708893.1:304367-343239 GCA_001517045.1 Pseudotsuga menziesii
AGTTTGCCTGACTCTCTGTATTCCACGAATAGTCATTCTCTGCTCTGCAAGGCCACGCCACGCCACTTCTTGCCAATGCCATGCCACGTTGGGGTTTTAAATGTTTAAATCGGAGGTTTATCTGCTTATCCTCCCGCCGTTGCGGAAAGATAATTGGCTTCAGTCTCGATATTCTTTTCCGATGCATTTGCCTTAGTCGGCTGAATATTTGGTTTCGTGTCGGAACATTTTGTTCTTTCAATCTCCGTCGTTGCGGCTCCATAATGGCTAACCATCCGACTCATAACGTTTCCGACGTCGATAGACCTACCGCGGAGCCCGTGGTCTTTCCGTCTTTCGCCGTTGCGGCTCCCGAAAGCTTTTATACCTCTGCCGTTGCGGCTCCCGTTTTGCTCCGACTTCCGATGTTTTGAAGCTCCGATGTTTCGGCTCCCGTTCCACTTTTCGCTCCGACGTTGTGGAAGGGGATGTCCTTCCGACTTCCGATGTTTTCAAGCTTCGGCGTTGCGGAAGGGGATGTCCTTCCGACTTTCGATGTTTTGTTTCCCGATTGTCGCCGATCCTTGTGTTGTGGGCTTCCGCCGTTGCGGATGAAGAAGCCACTACCCTTCCGCCTTTGCGGATGAAAAATCGCTATCTTTCCGGCCGCTTTGTGTTAGATCCTGCCCATTATGTATAGTGTGATCAAATTATTCATTTAAAACTCTGTTTTATATATGTGAATCGCTGTATAGATGTAACGCTTGATCGTTTTCATCCTTTTCATTTATTTGAATGTATAATAAAATCCTCTGTTGTAGTGAACTGTGTAATCATCCTTTTCAGTATGCGGGTATTCTGTGCAACATTTAGAGCTGTGACATTGTTCTCATCTGTGGCTGTAACATTAACATTTGGTTCATTACTGTTGTGACTTCCTTTGATTCATCCTGCTGTGGCTTTGCCTGTGAGTGAAACATTCAAAGTTTGGCATATGGCAACATTCAGACTGTGTAGAAAAACTGGCTAACAATGGCTTCCAATGCTTAAGTACTGAACATGAAACTTGTAATACACATTAATGACAGTTCATTCATCATACATTTATCATAGAGACATTCCTCCATTCGAAATAATCAACATTACCATGGCATATATCAAAATAGAGTGGAAATGGTCATTGTTTGCTCATTAAAAATCAATTTGTCATACAACTCTTGGGTATTTCGACTTGAAACGTTCTGAGAATGAATAACAGAGCATATTGAACCTATTACAATCATAAATAGAGCAGGAGAAGCTCTCCCACAAAGTACAATAGCTCACCCAAGGCGCAATCTCTCCATGAGCATGAATATGCAATGAAAATTGGAAATGGTTGAGATGAAGTGCTGCAATAGAAGAACCCACGAGTTGCCCTGTAGCCTACACTTGTAATTACAACTCCATTTAAAGTTCCATGAAAGACCTGAGTGGCCTCTCCAAACACCAACTTGGATGGGAATATTTCACCCTCGAAATTGGCTAAGGTAAGAAAAATAGTCATCCACTAGCTCTCACAATTCACAAATGACAATTTCTCAAATGATCAAAAACCTTTCTCTTGGTTGCTTCCTGTATTTTATAAACATCCTTAGCCTTCTAAGGTTCCCAATCCATCCACAAACTCAAGCCAATTCGAATTTGGGTGTGTGCTCATGATTTGCCATGTGTCCTCCCTTTCCTAGCCTTCCACCTTCCCCAAATTCGAGTAGGAGCCCAATGAGCTTCCCCAATTCACATGAGAGCTCTCTTGGATGCTCTATTTCGACTAGACATGTCAGATATGTCAGATGTCAGTCTTCAGATCTTATTTGTGTCATAGGTGTCATAGCATCTTCATCATTGTTGTCATAGAGCTAGGGAATCTAGTCCAAGTGTCTCACTAGCTCCAAAATGACTCGTCCTCTCCCATGTAAGTTACATTTATTGCCAAATTCGACTTATGATGCATATGGCCAAGTGTATTAGCCTTCTAACTCATTCAAGAACCTTTAGGCTTACCATGAGTTCGAAATTGCAAGAGGAGGATGCCATGTGGCACCAAATTTCTAGCTTGTGTGCCCCCCATAGTCTCCATGCTCCATTGCCACTTCAATTTTCTCTTGTATTTATTTAATAAGCTACATTATTAAATATTTATCCCATTCTAATGTCTAAACATCATTTATTAGCTCCCTTATTAAAATTCCAAATGTATTCATCCAACCTTGGGAACTAGTAGGATTGGTGGAATTGTCCTGCTATGCAATTATTTGAATGGGGACATTACATAGGTCACTTGGACTTCACCCCCAACAGGCATTATCGCTTGCCCTCGATACACATGTAGACATTGCATGCATTCACTCAGGAACCCCTTGGGACAACTTCGGGTCGACTCTCATTAACTACAAGTGGAGACTGACCACCATCTACTACAATCTGATAGGATCTGTGAGATGTGCCATCTATAAGAGTTGGAGGTAGAGATGCATCTATTTTTTTGGTGCCCCTCTTACTATGAGATTAGAGGATGATAACACGGCCTCTATAGGGATTCAAGGGGATCCCTCTCCAACTTCTTCAGGTATCAGCACCAGCGATGCCTTGACCTCTTCATCAACGACATTTTCAGACATAGGTCACAAATCCTCCACATCTCGCCTTGCCTTCACAGGTTCAGGATGATTGACTCTTATTTTAACGTTGACTCGTCAGATTGGAGCAACAAATGGTAGGCAAAGCCCCATGGTACCTTCAACAATAGAGCGGTGAGACCTTGGGTACCCTCCCAATCTCCCCCTCTTGGAGATCGATTGATCTTTTTGAGACGAGTTTGGAGTTGCCGAATCACACAACAGTCCATTCATTCTCGTAGAACCAGAACAATCAGCCCCAACTGGATCCAAACGAAGGCACAACCCATTGGTCAGATCCACTTATAGCCATAGCAGAGTCGCTAACAATCTATCCAGAGTTTCTTTCCCTTGGCCTCAGTTGCTAGGAGTATTCCTCGCTTCTACAGTTCCCCTAGAATTATATAGACAGACATCCTGACGATTCCAGAGAGCCTTGACAACGAGCAGGCACCTTGTTTTGCCCCCCTTGCCCTCGACAATCAGACTCAGGAGATCTTGACATCACTGGACTTGTCTTCAGCTCTATCGCGCAATCTTCCTCCCTTGACAGGATCTTGAGGACCTTGAGCTGCTTGAGTTCTCTAGTCTTGGACAAACCCACTATGTATTTTGCATTTTTGTACTTTTGAATTTTGTACCTTTGATACGGATATATACATGTTTAGGATGCTGTACTACTGTTTGTATCTTTCTTTATTTTATTTATTTAGTTTTGGCATTTTCTAGGAGTTGCATTTGCACTCCCACACTGTACTCATACTGGACATTTCCTTTAGTTCCATTGACCTACTTTTGTGGTCATTTGTTGGACGTTAATAAAATTATCTTATCTTATAAACGAATCACTAAGTGTAACCAAAAGATATGGATTTTTATTTACTGTCCTTATGTTGGATATTTGTTAGTAAATGACCTGCAGTTCATTTCACAGTAGCTGGTGTGGTCATGGGTTCACTTGTTGTTAGCATGGGTTATCATACTTTGAGTAGGCGTTCTTCCACTTTGGGTAGACTTTTGTCTATCATTCTTATTCAAGATCTTGTTCTTGTGCTGTTATTTAATAATTGACTGGTTCCTTGTTTGAGTTTCATTGTTGCAATTTGTATTTTATTTACATCGTATGTCCTATATTTATATTTGCAGAGGGTTTATGTTTGTCTACCTGTTCTCAAAATATTTCTGGTTTTTATGTGTATCATAGCATTTTTCTAGTTGTTTTTCTGGGAGGGTTATGGATGGTGATGACTGATTCAGTTCCACCAGGCTCACAGGTGGGGCCCTTTTGACTACTGGGGACGTTTTTTGGCAATTGAAAGTGGCTAAAGTTTACTTGTTGCAGTAAAGCAAAATCAGTGTATTGGGGGAATTTTGCAGACTCCCAAAGAACCTCTTCTTTAGAGACCATAATATTTTTGGTGATTTTGGTAAAAGAATTCCAGTTAGTCATTCAGGTTTGGATCCCTCAGATCATGAGCAGCATATAACATTTCAAGAAAAAGATTTCAGGAATTGTTCATGAATTTTACTAGTTCTTTTAGCAGAAAAATATGGAGACTACAATGCCTTTTCAACAATTTAGTATATTTTTGCAAGAAAGTTGAAATTAAGTGGCTGCGGCTTTACTGTGTTGTGGCTTTATCACATTTTAGCGAGTTGTTTACATTACTTGGAACAAATGTCAAAACTATTAAGGAGACCTTACAGATTCCCATAGAAACATGTTTCTGCAGGGCCTTTGCTGCCAACATTATGAAGCGGGATGAAGCCTATTTTGACTCCCTCGATGAATAATTATTGTCTACATTACATCTGAGGTTGCCTTATCTGTTCTCCAGAGCTTGTACATTCCTGGCTTAAGGTAACAATTTGCATGGCCTTTGAAATCTATCTTGGTATTGTTGGCCCTGACAAGCAACATATTAAAATTTGTGGGGTTACGTATGCAAGCTTGAACAGATTGAGCAAGATTGATACCAACGAGTTTTAAGTATAAATCAATGATAAAGGGAGTAACAGGTTTAGCTGCCCTCTTTCAATTTTGAGATTAAAAGTGGACAGGCCCTTATGTCTGCAATGCAAGTGTTTGAAGTTCTAATGGGTTTAAGAAATCACATTAACTGGTTGATGTGACAGGTGAGTGATCCAATTGCAAGGATTGTCTATTTGCATTCAATCTGGCTTACAAGTGTTTGTAAATCTAACTATAAATGACAATTACTGTGTTGCTATTTTCTGCTAAAAGGCTAATCTTAATCTAGTTTTACTCATTTCAAATAAACAATATTTTTCCATTTCTCCATGGTATAAAGTTGTTTGGAAGGGATTGATGGAAAATTTTGCTGAGGATCCATTGGTATCCTATTCCAGGAGTGCATGATGCCAATTTGTTTGTAGTGTATCTGAACTATGAAAAGTGTTAGCTAATCCAAGCAACATTCATTAGTGAATCTGTAGATAATATTTTGCTAGCATTCTATGGGGATGTGTCCCCTATCCAATGGGGACAAGAATTGACTCGCAAGTGTCTCGGCAATGTTTTGGGGTTGGGGAAACATTAGTGGAGCCAACTTTTAAATTAAAACATTCAAAGAAACATTTTTATTCCTTTTTTTTCTTTTATATGAAGGGACACACTAGTGTTTTTAAATTTCCCCATTTGCTTTTGAAGCCCTAAAATTCCATTTTTTATTCAAGAGATAGCAAGGCATGCTTGAAGATGTTGAAGAACTCTTGCAGCACATGGAAGAAGACAATTGTGCACATGCTTTTTGGCAAATAAGTCTGGCTTGGTCATTTTTTTTTTCATTTTACTTTTTGTATCATGTATGGTTTCTGTTCATATATGTATCAAAGAAGGATAATATAAACTTCTATTGTTTCAAACATTTATATCATGTCTGATTGTTATGCGTACAATATGGATGTATCATTGTATAGTGTATGGATTTGCTTACTCGAGTTTTAAATTTGAAGTAGAACTATGGTTATTTATGATTCATTGATAATAAATGATTTAAGTTTTTGATATTTTCTGTAGTTCTCCTATATTGGAGGTTTATGTGTCTCATACTCTATGGTCCCTTGTCTCATCCTTTGAAATCTGGGTGGACTTTCAAGTCCATTGGAATTTGGTTGGGTCTTCCAAGCTCTCCTTAAAACTCTCAAACCCTTGTTCCCTTGTTGCTTGACCAAATTTATTATTTTTCCAATATAGTATCATTATGGCACGTTCATGCTGTTTGGGGACAGAAAACACAATATTAGCTACGGGGCTAGACCAATCAGGATAAATTTCCAGTGATGCCATCCGAAAGGAAAATGTAATTTTCTTACATTCTTATCAATTCACAAGAAAGACAAGTAGATGGACAACTCTAAATCGACAACCTAGAATATTTGGTTTTGTTGTACGGAATGCCAAAGTCAAGCATCTGTTTCACATATCTGAACAACCTCTTCGTCATAGTTCAATGCTCTGCTTTTGGTGCTGTCATGAATCTGGAAATGAAGTTCACAGTGTAACTCAATTCAGCCTAGTTGCTGTAAGATATCTCAAGATTTCTACAATTTGTTTGTAGATTGATTCAGTAATTGCCATAGAGTTAGTCTTGGCTAAAAGTTTCAACTCTTTCTCCCTAGGTGTAGATGATATTTTGCAATTTGTCATTCTAAACTTGTCAAGCAAACTCCTAGCATATCTTGTTTGAGATAAAAATGTTGCTACCTGTTTGCCAATTTATACACCTAGATAGTAATGTAGGAGGCCTATGTGAAAAGTTATACTCTTTGGGTTTTATATGTTCAATCATACTTGCCTTACTAACTGTAATAATGATGTCATCTACATAAATGACTAGTAGGATGATATAATTACCAATGCTTTTGATGTATAGGTTGCCCTCTAAAGGATTTCGTTGGAATTCCTATTCAATGAAGTACTTATCAATCTTAATGTACCATGACTTGGGTGCTTGTTGATGATTTTTTTGAGCAACATCGAGAACCATTCTCTTAGGAGAATGGGGACACCTGGTTCGGGACCATGGCGTGGACTCAACCCAGTGTTGAGTGACCATTCTGTTGAATGGTAGATATTTGGTCCCTGACCATGATATGGACCCAACTTTCCCTTGGGTACACTCAACCCAGTGTTGAGTGAACATTCCGTTGAATGGTAGACATCTTGTCCGGGACCACGGTGTGGACCAGTCTAGTACTGGTAGACTCAGCTTAGTTTTGAGTAGCCATTCTCTTGGAGAATGGAGGCGCTTGGTCTGTTACCAAGTATTTGACCTAGGGTCAAATTATGCAGCATATGGCTGAGGCACCTTGTCTGTTGTCAGGAAGGCACTATAAACCCTAAACTTGGTCTAGGCATGTGTGACACTCTGACCCTTGATTAATGAGCTTTGTGTTCTTATCCAAGGCTTAGCTACCCTTGGATAAGATACCCTAGTACCTGATCTTGGTGTCACAGAGTGTGTGATAAAAGCAATCAGTAACTCTCTTGGTTTATGATGATGTACTTTGAATGGAATTAAAAGACCACCTGTGATGACTACAGGGGCACTTGAAGAAGGCTAAAAGCAATAGTAAAAAATACATAAGTACTTTTGGACCACAGGAAAATGACCACAGGTAAAACTCAAAATACATAAGGACTTTTGGATCACAGGAAAAGGACCACAGGTAAAAGTAAAAAATACATAAAAGGACTTTTTTGGAGAAAAAGGTAAAAGTGAAAATTAGAAAAGAATAAAATAATGTTATTTTATTGTTTCTAATTTTTGTCCACTTATAGGTGACTCAAGGTTATAAAAGAAGATCAAGCCATTTCATTATTACACACACACTTGCTCTCACAGGTACAACTGCTTTGAACATCTCACAGGTTGAAGAAAAAAAGTTCATGATTGTGCCCTAGCATGGATGAGTCTAGCTAGGGCATCATCATCCTCCATTGAAGTCAAACCCTAAGCTAGGGTTTCTTATCTTTTATGTCTTAAGGGTTTCATAAACCCCCATCTTCAGCATTATCCTTCTCCTAGCAGCCACCTTCAGCATTTTCCTCTCACGGGCAGCTTTCTCCACATCTCTGGGCAGTCGATCTTGTCATTGGGCAGGGTGCCCACTCCACGGGCAACTCTCAGTTGGACATGGTCTGCTAGCAGCAGTCTCGGGGCAGCCGGTGTGTGCTCTCGAGCTGCTACAACAACACCAGGCAACCATCAGGAGTCACAGGTTGCTAGTAGCACGCCTGGGCTGCCTGCTAAGGGCCATGGGTTGCTAACAACAGACTCAGAGGGCCTCTCGGGCAGGCTTTAAAGCCTCGGCTTAGCAGACGTAGGTCTGCTCACCCCTACTGGCAGCAGAAAGGGGGCTCGACCCTAGCCTTGTGCTGCCCAAATAGAACTCGGGCAGGTAGATCTGCCATCCGGGCAGATCACAAACAGTCGGGCAGGAGTAGAAGGACGAGCAACAGTCTGGGCAGTAGGTAAGGTAGTTCAGGCAGCAAGGTACACATTCCAGGCAGCCCAACAGTACAACCGAGCAAACAGTCAAGAAACGAGGTAGGCAGAGGGCAGATCTGAGAATTTTGGGCAGCTTGCAAATTGTTGGGCAAGAGAGAGAAAAGCCCTAATTCTGGAAAAGCCCTATTTGGAAAAATTTGATGTAATTCTGGAAATTGATCTTCTGTTTCTGTGGTTAACCCTATTGGGGTTTGTGGAACATTTTGAAGAATTTTAGTCATCTCATTTACGATATGAGTTACTAATTCTTTTTGGGGTTTTTGTCCTTTAAAGGTTTTCTCGGTGAAAAATACTTGTGTCCACTGTGTTGATGTGATGAATGTTGTTTACTGTACTTGTCATTTGTTTAAAGTTAGTTTGTAAGTTTTTAAGTATTCATGCTAATGCTAAAATTCAACACTTGTCTCAGGTCATATGGAACCTTCTTTAGTTTGCAAACAAAGTGCTCCTTCCTTGAAACTTGAAACCCTTGTGGTTGATACATATAGACCTCTTTCTCCAAATCATTGTTGAGGAAGGTGCTCTTGATGTCCATTTGATGGACTTTTTGGCCACACTGTGCTATCATGGTTAGAACTAATCAGATGGTGCTCATCTTTGCTATAGGAGCAAAGGGTTCCTCATAATCAATGCCCTCTAGTTGAGAGAATTCTTTTGCTACCTCCTGTGCCTTGTACTTGTCAAGTGTGCCATTTGCTTTGTACTTGATCTTGTACATCCATTTGCAGCCAAAGGGTTTCTTCCATGGTGGAAGTGCTGTAAGACCTCTAATCTCTTTTTTCATCAAACTCTTATTCGTAGTTATCACGACCTTCTACCATTTAGGCCTTTTTTTTGTTTCTTCAAATACCTTTGGTTGGTATACTTGTTGAACTTTCGTCATAAGAGCAAAGTTAAACATGTTGGATTTCTGTTTGCTCTTCCCTCTCAATGATTGACCTTCGATCATTTTTGCTGCTCGAAGATCTCTACTGGTGTTGTACCATCACTTGGGTCTCTTCTTGGGAATCTTCTCATCCATGTCATTATCATCACTATAACTTAGGCTTCCTGTATCTGTGTCATTTGAATGCTGATTCGGGCAATTTGTATAAGAAAATATTGACACGGGTTTGGGAGATTCCTTAGAATGTTCAAAATCTTCTCCCCTTTTAGGTGGAGCTACCTAAACCTAAACATGTAGTAGAAGTGTTACTTGAATTGTGAGAGTGTTTTTGCAAGTATGTAATAATAACTAATTTATTGAATGAATTATGATTGATGGATCCAATGCTCTCATGATGGTATATGTTTATATGCATTGATTGGTCACAAGAGCGAATAGGTGTGTCCCTTGACTTTTCATATGATATTAATCTTATTTTTTTAATTGTTTCTATTATTTTTATCTATTATTATGTTTATAACTTTGCCACCTCGTTAAGGAATGCTTTGTTCTCAAAGCATAAAAAATTGGATTCTCTTGCAGAGTATGCTTCCTTGGTGGCATCATCTTTGTCCTTGTTTGGTTGTAAAAGCTTGACTTGGATTCTGATTGGAGAAATGGAAAGATTCTTTTGTAAGACTTGCATTATATCTTGAAGTCTTTTGACTTGGTCATGTAATGTAAAGCCTCGACACGTTTTGGATGCAAACTTGCTTTTCCTTTGTGGTAGCACAATTCTTCGGCCTTTTGATGCTTTGTTCTTTAGTTGTAATTCCCCATGCTTGATAGTGCGATCTTCTACACCATAGAATTTACAATGTTGTAACTATAAGTTGGACTTCTTGTTTTATTCGAACATTGATCTTCTCACTCTTCCTACGATGAGGTGGAACATACCTTGTGGTTACTTCTTGTGTTTGGTTTTTCTGAGTAATAGTTTCTCTTTGCAGTACATCATCTTCACTCTTATTTGGTAATGAGCTTAAAGTTGATGGCTATTAATACATTTTTCGGTGTTTCGTCATAATCAACATCTGAGCTATATGCCACTGTGACTTCGTTTTTGTCCTCATTTCTTGTTTTTGTCTCTTCTAATCAATGTGATTCAAAATCTTCATAAAATCTTCGTTTTTCTTAACTTTGTGAAAAGCAAACTGCTAAAAGACCATTGGATTGACCTTTGTTTTTGGGTATATTTAGAGAGATTTTTGAAAGATATTCATGTTAGAATTTGTAGCTCGGAGGTATTTCTGCACTTATTGTGCCTAGGTGTAGGGGTCCGAGCAAGATGTCTCACTTAAGTGGCTTTATAAAGTCAAGTTGAAGTATTTTGTTAAATGGTAATATTGAATTCTTAAAGTAAAAGTGACATTCTCCTTATCTTTCTCATTGTATCTTTTTACTTAAATTTTTAACATACCATTAATTGTTTCAGGATGTTTGAGAGTGGTTCTAACCTCATCAGACTTCATATGCAAAAGGTAGAATTTTAGATCCCATTCAGAATTTAACAGACTTAACAATTTTCAGGATTTCAGGATTACAAAGTTTATACTGGATTCTATCATGTATGAGGGTATGGGATTGACATTTAATCAAGCACATCAACCCCTCTATGTACCTTGTTGTTGGTCGTGTTGATTGTTGAACTCCTTTGTCATGACCATAATAAAAATGTACTTTTCACTCAAGCAAAATTACTTATTAAGCATGGGAAGCTTTTTCTACCTTATTTTAACGATTGGATTAAGAGGTTTCATCAAAATTGTAAGGTGTTGAGTCGTTGACTATTGTCCCTGAAGGATCAACTCTGAGATTCAAGGTAGAGGCAAGGAGTAGAACCTAAAGGAGGGAGGCATAGGGTGCTATTGATGAATAGGATCCCAATATAGGCAATGATTCATTGGCATGTATGATTTATGATTTATGTTTCACATTCATCTTTTTAAATGTCCTTGCTCATTTATTGATTTAAAATATACATATACATACATAACGATTTAAAATATACAGAGTCCATGATGACCCCCACGAACGCAAGGGCCTTCTAGCTCTAGAGGCAGAGCCATTACCAAAGCGATTACCTTTGCCCTTAAAAGGAATAGAGGGAATCAATAGTTTATTTACTTGATTTTGTTGTATATGAGATACATTGATTGTATTTTTTTGGTGATTCATGAGTCGGGGACTCAAGATTCAAGACACTATTCATTTTTTGTGTGATGTATCACTAGACGTCTTATACATTTATATATTGGTTTTCTTTCTATATTCATGTGGTAAAGTGTTTATTTGATGTTCTTGTTGCTTTAGATGTTTAAAAAATTGAAAAAAGGTGAATATTTTTGTAATTTTTTAAAAGTTTGCCGATATATTGCTGATGTTTGCCGATAAATCCGATAATTTCTTTTTGGACCCTCGGCAATATATTTGCTGACACGATATTTGTAACATTACTTCATTGTCTCCACTTGGTCTTCATGCCGTTCGCATTGGTCTTTTAGCAAGTCCAGTTGAAGCTGAAAGTCCCTCGTTGAATCTTTGCTGATCATCTTCCTCCTGCCACTCCTCTTGACGATGCTCCTTGTCCCTGAGATCCCTTTTCATTCCATGGAACCTGTGTTTGAGCCTGCGCAGACCCCGAATTAATCGATGAACTGCATGCCCAGTGCAGCAGAAAGCCTCATCATCACTGTCCATACTGACTGCTGGTCTAATGCTTCTAGCCACCACCTCCTTAGAATTCTCCCACCGCGGAAATTTGGGATCAGGATTGTTTCTGCAGAGAGAAGTCTTTGACATCTGCTTGTTTCCCCGGCTATGGCAATAAATTCGGCTGAGGGAAAATACGGGGGATGATTAAAACAGCAGCCTTTACATATCCACTCCCAATAATTAGAGCTCATCCCACATCAGTTCTCTCATACCTCCACTCAAAGGAATTCCCAATTTGCATGCTTCCTCTGCATGATTCTGAAGGCTTCAACATGTGCAGATGGAGTGAATCCATAAACTTGGCTGGCGATCCCTCCTGTCTTGATGTTATGGATTTAAATGTGCCTTGTGCAGAGCAAGTGAGAAGGACGCCCCCCTGATACCTATATGATGCTCCCGCTTTGCGAATTTTAAGAGATCGTGGATTAAGCACATGTCTCCTCCATGCATTGTCCATAGAGTATGTCGCTATGGAGCGGAACCACAGAAACCTTAGTTTATGCACCTTACTAAGGTCTTGTTCCCGTCTTAGGATAGGAACCTTCATTTTTTTAAGGGATTGTTTCATATTGCTCAACACCCTTCTGATTTATGTGACATCCTTCTTTTACTTTAGAGGCTTTATTAGCCAAATCGTCTGCATCTCTATTTTGGTCCCAGAGAATATGAAAGAAACTAGCCTTGGGAATTCTCTTTAGATTCTCTAACACTCTGCATTGGATCCCAGCCAATGGTTGGTTATACTTGAAGGCCCTGATAACCAGTTTTGAGACTCAAAGATGAGGACTTCTGAGATTCCTCTTTTGATCAACATGTTCATACCTTGCCAAAGAGCCAATAACTCTGCCTGAGTGTTGGAGGCCTTGGCAAGACTCCAGGAAAAATAATCCATTCTGATTCCTCCAGGGTCAAAGAGAACCCTGCCTGCTCCTGCCACCCCTTCTTAGAGATAACTATTGCCATTCATAACCCTTTGTATTTTTGGTCTCAATAATAATCTATTTCTGGACTTTTCCTATGCAATGATGGTTTCTAACTTTCCTCTAGTTGAAACTTCGGTGTTACCCTATTGTATAGGTAACCTGCGTTTTTACATTGCTGCAATCTTGTTTTTGCTAATCTCTGACTCTGCCTAATAAAGATCAATAAGATGTGTTATTGGATATGTGGACCCTGTGGGTTGGATCAGATCCGTATCTGCCCAGGATCTGTCTCATAACCGTTTCCTGCATGAAGGGAAACAGATCCATTCTCTATAAAATGGATCTTGTGGAGTATCCGCTGGAATATTGGGTTTTTTAATTATAAAAATAATAACTTTATGTGCCACTGCTCACTCCCTTGAGTGGTTGCAAGCCACAGTTTGCTTAATTCATGGGGTCTGCCTTGCCTCTAAATTAATGAGTCATAGCTCGATTTGAGTCACAAGTTCTCTCTTGAAAGTCGAAGTTAGTCCTCAGAGTTTTAGTTTGCAAGTGGCAATGGAGGATTGGTGTGGGTGTATTGAAAGTCAAATCTGCACACACAGGTCAACGTCAAAGGAGGGCAGGACAAAACTAGAGGGCGGTCAATGCTAGTTATATTAATGATTCATGTCATATGGTTATTAAAATATGTATATATGTTATTTAGATACGATAAACTTATCTTACATTGTATGTTTTTATTCTTCATATTACAATCGTCATTTATATTATTTGATTAAAGTATAAATTAAAATATATTCATAATTTAGTAGTTAAGATTTAATATATCAATTTATTTTTATATAAATACCATATAATTAAAATTTTATATTTTTTAAAATTTAAAATTAGTGTTAATTTTACAAATTTTAAAAACTCTGATTGTTTAAGAGATTGTCTTCTTTGAAAGTAAGGAAACATGTTTACAACCCAAGCATGGGAGGTATTTAGCAAGACTGAAAATCTGCCCCCTTATGTAACCCACTAGAAGGCTATTTCAGGTGGCCAGGTTAATTTTAAACTTGGATGCCTTTTGGTTACTTTTTGAAGGATACACACATGCACCCTCTGAGCAGTGTGGCAAAGAGCCCTTTATGAACCTCCTGAGGATGGCATATGAGTATCTTTAAGATACACGGTGAGATACTGTGTTAGCTATTGTCCTGGGAACTATTGCTCTCAAGAGATCTAGATATTAATGAGTGTTGAACAAAACATGTTGAAAATATGGCATTGTTACACAAATAGTGCAAAAAAGGCTACAGAAGGTATAATGAAGTAAACAAGAAAATGTTTAAGAGTTAAAAGGAGTTCAATGGCTCAATAATTAATACAGAAACAAATAATGAATAAATAATACATTTTTTACGAAATTATTTTCTTGATTCCTTTTCTGATTTTTTTCATCAGAATTATTTGACATAGTTCAAACTGCTCCGAGATTCATAAGTAGTCGTACAGTGCTTAGCAGGCCAACCATATATTTCTGATGGTGTAAAGAATTGAAGGGAATATATAGTTTTTGCAACAGTACACATGGAAAAGCTTTCACTTCGATCAATGGAAAAGTCTCTGTGAGACGGGATGAGATAACACTCATGTTTGCATTGTGGAACTTGAAAAAGTTTCCAATAGGGCTTTGAATACAGTGGTTTAACTTTTTTCTCTTTTGGATTGGAAGGCTTCTTACATAAAGGGATAAGCTTCGTATAAGAATTTGAGGCCTTTCATATAATTCTGGTATTCGGATGGAGAAGTTTTGATTTCAAGTAGCGAACAGCGAGGGCTTCGGATTTGGTGTTATCTGGACACCATTAGAAATCCCAAGGATTGCCTACATGGATGATTTTTCCCATGGCGGGGATGAGATTTTCTTTTGGCAGTCTCAGTTATATACAAGTTATCTCAAATCCAAATTACCTGGGGGGAGGGCAGGTATAACTGTCAGGCCTTGGGTAACTCCAAGGATGGATGAATTTCATTGGGAGAAAGGTCTTATTTATACACCAGGGATGACCTCTGGCCTTCTGGCTCCAAAGGTATGTGGCTATTTATCTACACAACTGAAAAGGCTAATTTTGCAATATTTACATGAAACCTATGGATTAGGTTTCCAATAATAACTGAGCTTCCCATTATTCAGACCAATATTGTCTGTCATGCACGGGAATCATAACTCTAGTCACAGTTTGCATTTTATGGTTGAGCCAAGACAAGTTTTTGCCATTTGTTTTGAGGGAAGGGGCTGATATGGTCAACCAGGGTTCTGGTAATCTGAAAAGTGAAGTAAACTGTTGTCAAGCTTCATTGGCAACCTATGAAGTTGTTAGTATATAAGAATCTTCATTGCGCACAGATTGACTAACTCGCGCTGCAGTTTGAATGCTTTTGTGTAAAAGATTATAGTCAAGCAATTTGTTAAATTCAGCTTGCGCAGTCTGAGTCACTGGCATCTGTATTTTATGGCATCTTGCTAACTTCAGCCCAATGCGTCTGCTGCTCCATACAATTTCAAGCAACTTCTTGTCCAAGTAACACAGAAACATGACAGCCTAAAATAACCTTGATGATATACCAAATCAAAACAAGTTCAACTGCCCCTGCTGTATCATTCTTCATTTGGCACTGGTCTTGTTACAAGGCTTTATTTCTTTCATTTTCATTTTCTTGTTTGAAGGTTTTGTTTCTCTTATTTCCTTTTTTCTTCTTGATATGTGCTGAGGTTGGAACATTTCTTCTTGGTTGCTTCTTTGAATTTTTATGGTCAGCTTGTGTCAAAACATCTCGAGCAGCATATGAGTAAATGACTTTTGAATGCTATCATATCTTATTAAATTCAGCCCAATCTTTGTGCTTTTCCAAACAATTCCAAACAAGTGCCTTTCACTGAAGCGACAAACACGACAACCTAAAATAACTTCTATGAAATTATGTCGTGTAAAAATTCCAAAACCTAGGTGATTGCTGTCCTTGTATTCCCAACTAAATGAAATTGTTATTTAATTGCTGAAATTAAAATGTTCAGATAGCACCAATCACATGTATAGTTGGAAAGTAAATAGTGAAAACATATACACAATATACAGGTAATTGCAACTCGAAATCAACTTTTTGCTAACAATTTAAAGTTTAAAAGGAAACTACCACAAAATATCAAACTAACAACTGTATGGTACACCTATAAACATATCTACACATTTATTGAGACAATTTCCCTGTTGGAAAACGGGGACTGCTTGCTGTTTGATTTGGACCATTGTATAAGACTTTGTCCATACAAATGTATGTGTATGTTTGTATGGAATTTGCACGACTGCATGGATTTGTTTGTGTGGACATGCTTGCATATTTCTGCCTGTCTTTTTATTGCAGCTCCTTTGTTGCGCTCCCAATTTTCTTAGAGATGAACTAGGTCACCTCTTGACAATAACTTGTCTTTGAGTGTGTCTTAACCCTCTATTTTGACTTGTCCTTATGCTTCAGTTGAAACCCTCAGATACCAAAATCATAATCTTCAACTAGTAGCAACAAGGAAGGTCTTCTTGCATGCAGGCGACTTAAAATATGAAACCAGTTGTATTTAATTTACTTTTCCTAAGTTTATTTTGGAAAATAAATTAAAGTGATCTAAATTAACTTTAGTGAACCACTAGTTAAAGTGAAAGTGAAATTAGGGTTTTTGCTTTTCCACTAGTTAAAGTGAAAGTGAAATTAGGGTTTTTGCTTTACCTAAAGTTATAAAAGAGAGATCAATTGGTGGAGAGAACACACACTTGTATTCCGACAAAGATAGGATACAGACAAAGAGAGAAAGTCAGGCAGAAGATTTAGCCGAGAAGATGGAGGAGTGAGCAGCAAGATCATCGAGCTTTGTAGAGCTGGGCCGTACACTCACACAGGAGGGTGTTGAGGTTTAGCTGGGATTTGCCCAGTGATTCTGTTGGGTACTGCATTCGCCGGGTTTGGGTGAATTTGCAGTGATTATAAAAGTTCCATATTTTCTCATAATAAAATCTATATATGACTGTTGCATCGGTTTTCCCATCTTGGGTTTTTCTGGGGGTTTCCATACCCAAAATAATAGTGTCAATATCGTGATGTGATGTTGTGATTTATTTCTCAGTTTTATATTCCGTTGCATACTGTAAAATATATTCATGTGTGGTTATCAGTTGATATTTTGCATGCACTGTTTAGCTCTAGTTGAATATTAAAGGAAAATTTACAACTTGAGCATCCCTCTATGTGTTTAAGTGAACTATTGATGTTTCTTAGACAAATTTGGTAGGATATGGTGGCTCCTCTTTTGCTTTTAAGGAAATTGACCCAATTTAAAAGAAGCAGTGGCCTTGGCTCAACCCTTAGAGCTTTTTCTTATCATACTTTGTCGTTGGAATAGGCTCATGAGACTTCCTAGATGTAAAGTCTTTATCAAATTTTACAGCCTAGCTTCCAACCATTTTATCTGCTTTTGAAGAAAGATCTTGTAGGCCTTTGAAGTCTCATTGTAATCAACAAACAAACAATTCATTATGGAGGGCTACAACTTGGTAATCTTCTCTATTGGTATATAGATATAAAATGGACAACTCAAATGCATAAATGATTGACCTTTGGCTTCACACCAGTGAATGCCTCCTTTGGTGTCTTGTCCTCCAAAATTTTGTGAGGACACTTGTTATAGATGTACATTGTTGTGTTTCCTGCTTTTTCCCGTAGAAAATTGTCAGATCTTAGTCATTTATCATGGCCTTAACAACCTCTATGATGGATCGGTTCCGCTTTGCAATCTTGTTTTATTGTAGCTTGTATGGAGTAACAAACTCCCTCTTGATTTTTGTATCCTTCTAGAAACCCTCAAACAAATTGGAGGTATAGTCACCTCCATTGTTTTCTTGAAACTTTGATCTTTTTCCCCTTCTAATTTTCGACTAGAGCTTTGAACTCCTAGCTTGTTAATGACCTCATCCTTGGCCTTTAGGAAGTAGATCCATGTTTTGTATTATTCCAGTTAAGTGTAGCCACATATTCATTTTAGTTTTCAACAGTAACACTAGCCATGGCCTCTATAGCTATTTGCTCGCCACGACTGATATTGACCACTTCAACATTTCTTTGTTCGATGGACTTTGGATTGTTCCATTTCTCACCAAATGAGGGCAACTATTAGCGATTAATGAGATTTTCAACAATTTGGAAGACATGTTGACGTTTATCTAGTGTTGCATTGTCATCTTTCTCGAGTTTGGTTTCAACTTTAATGACATTGAATATAGCCCAATATACTTGGCTTTTTTTGCATAGATTTTTGGTAATATAGAGGGTGCATTTGTTGTTGGTCGTTGCTAGTCAATGATCTTGTCGAGGCACACTTGAACTTGCTCCTGTACTTTTGACTGTGCATTTGCCATGTCACTTCGCATATTACATGCAGTAAGCTTGAGTTCCATTGTGATCCCTCTTTCTACATGCAATAGATAATTTTCTTCTTGCGGAACCTCATTATTGTTTTCAGAGTCATGACATCAACTTTAAGAGTACTGATCTCTTGTTTATGGTTGGCCACTTCTTTAGTTAGATTGACAATATTGAATTTTGTGGCCATTGTGCTTGCTACATTTGTTGACGTTGTAGTTGAGTCGCTCCCTACTTATATGACCCTTCATGTCTCCATCCAAATAAGACAAGTAAATAATGTTTTACCAACCTACTAGTTTCCTAGTTTGAGCTGGAGACTTAAATTTTGTAATAAGAGAGCTATAGGACCCAAAAGGACCTAAGTTTACCATATTCACATTACAATGGGTCACATAAATAATAAATGTTAAGAAAATAAGGTGGCATTGGTTCATGGAGACATTTGGAAGCTTGTGGAGTCTTTGGGTGACTAGATTCCCCCCCACACTTGGCATGACCTTCATCCAAATTCGAATCCATGAGGAGTGTAATGTTCTTGGAGGGTGATGTGGTGTCACATAGCCTATTAGGAGCCAAGGAATTCGAATTAGAAGAGGAGAGTAACTCCCATGGAAGAGGAAGAGACTAAGAAGACAATGTGTGCCACTTGGAAGGAGATTCCATGTAGTATATGACATCAAATGATGAAAGATTCTATGAAAAATATGACAAATTTAGACTTGATTGCATACCTATGACAAATATGACATGACATGGTTGAAAATAGCCACCAAGAGGGTGCATTTGGGATTTTGATGCAGGAGCATCGAGACAAAGGCCTCTATTTGTTAAATAAGCGGTCAATGCTATTCTTGCGTTTCCATGTAATCAATTCTAGAAGGATAGGGTTAGTTGTTAGGATTTATTTTGATTGCAATAACTGGCAATTTGCCACTGTTGTCCTCGAATCTTGCAAGAGGTTGCTCGAGGATAAGTTAGTTATAGATTTCCTTTCTTAGGGGTTCAGATCTTGTTGTGGATCTGACAGGTTTGTTTTGGTCGTATTTAATTGTAATTAATCTAAGTATGTGAAGAGCAGAGAGTAGGAGAGGAGGAGAGTAGAGTGAGTGTGTGAGAAAGAGATGTAAGTGTGCTAGTTGTTGATTGAATGAGGAACATAGCTTGAATCTCTGCACAATTGTTTGTATATGGAATGCCCTCTTTCGATAACCAGAAACATAGATTTACACTCAATGTGCATAATTTCGCACCCTAATAACCCATTGAAGAGTTTTAAAAGATAGCGATACAAATTTCGCACAGTGAATTGATCAATCCATGAATCAATTTGACTGTCTCAGTTTGAGTCAAAATCCGTGAAAATCAGTAGATTGACGGTTGTGGTTAAGTTCCACAACAAAAGAGTACATATCCACAAAGTTAGATCGAGATTTGCAACCCGCAATCCGCAACAGATCGACGGTCGGAACAAGGCCGCAAAGAATCGACGGGTCAGAAAGACCGAATTGCGGAAGCCCAACTTTGGAAAAGTGGGAAGGAGGATCCACAATTTGCATGCGGAAAGGACCGTTGCAGCCGCAAAGTTTGCGGAAGTTCAGTTACGAAAGTTTGTGAAGCCACAATCCGCAAATTGCGGAAAAGGTCTTGCAGAAAAGAGCTTTGCGAAAAACGTCTTGCAGAAAGGAGCTGGCGGAAATATGGTTGCAGAAGACTCAATTGCGGAAATGGAGTTGCGGAACCAATAATGCGGAGAACTCAATTGCGGAAAGGTTGAGTTGCGGAAACTCAAGCTTGCAGAAAGGTGGAGTTGCGGAAGGGCATTATTGCAGGATCAATCTTGCGGAAGGGGATTTTGATCAACATTTCAGGTTGATTAAGAGAAATTTAGGTCTGGTAGCTTTCATTTTCCATCAGTTTTGGTATTAGAGCTTATCAGAACTTGTAGAAAGATGACGCAGAGATGGGGACGAGCACGTGGAGTTCCTGTAGGACGTGGTCGAGGAAGACAAGCTGCAGAGACAGACACACAAAGGGAAGTAAGAGAACTCTAGGTTAGGATGGAAGCTATGGAGCGAAATAATTCTGAGAATACAGACACCAGTGATGAAGAAGAATTTTCTCTGAAGATGAGCAAGAAGAGGTTGTTGAAGAAGTAAAAGTAATGAAGATGCTGATGAAGGCTAGTAATAGACCCAGAGTTGAAGTCCCTATGTACGAAGGTAATCTTAATGTTGAAGAACTCATGGACTCGATTAATGCTTTAAACAAGTATTTTGATTTTGAAGAAATTGAAGACAAAAAGAATGCGAGATATGTAGCGACCAGACTATAGGATATGCAACTATCTGGTGGGATGAACTTAAGATACACTGAGAAAGAAGAGGCAAGTCTAGAATAAAATATTGGGATAAAATGGCGTATAAAATTAAAAGTCAATTTATGCCTAAGGATTATCAGTTGAATCTCATTAGACAACTACAAAATATTAGACATAAGGGTATGACTGTTAAAGAATATACTGAAGAATTCTTTAAGTTGAGTATTAGAGTTGGACAGACACAAGGAAACATAGAAAGAGTAGCCATATATGTATACATGGACTAAGGTTTGAGATACAAGATGAGATTAGTTCGCTGAATTTGAAGACTGTCGAAGATACTTATCTTCGAGGACAAAACCATACAGAACTAGCCTTAAGGGTAGAAGAAAAGCTACTAAGAATACAGAACCATAAGAATCGAGGAAGAGGTTCAGTCAGAGGGTCCCCAAACAGAGGAGGTAAGTTTCATACCTCTAAGGATGAGGCAGAAGGATCTGGTAGTCGCACAACCCTAGAGAGGAGGATTCAGAGGAGGTAGAGGTAGAGGAAGAAACATAGAAGTGAAGTGCTATACATGTGGAGTAATTGGACACATGTCATGGGAGTGCCCAAGGAATAAACTTGTAGCTTTGTGGAATGCAAACATTGCTAAGGCTCTTGAGGAGTCCAATGAAGAAGCATAAGAGGTGAATAATCCTCCCAAAGAAGGAGAATCTCTTATGTTGAAGAGAGTTTTGGTAAAGACAAAGGAGAAAGTGCATGAACCATCCCAGACAAAGAGTCTGTTCAAGACTAAATGCAAGTCACAAGGTAAGTGCTGTAAGATGCTCATTGACAACTGTAGTATAGATAATTTGGTCTCCATTAAGATGGTAGAAAAGTTGGGATTGGAGAGGATGAAACATCCAGCTCCTTATAAAGTGTCTTGGTTGCAAAAAGGACATCAGCTCTTGGTGAACGAGCAGTGCAATGTGGAGTTTCAAATTGGTACTTATACATATGTGATATTATGTGATATAATGCCTATGGATGTGTGTCATATACTCCTAGGGAGGCTATGACAATATGACAGAAAATCTATTCATGATGGAAGAAAGAACACATATTCTCTGGAAAAGGATGGAAAAAGACATACATTGTCACCATTGGAAGCTGAAGCAGTTCAAGAAGGTTCAGGGTCAAATATTTTGCCGACGACAAGGAAGGAACTGTTGTAAGAAGTCAAGAAGAAGGATGAGTTACATTTTGCTCTTGTTGGTAGGCCAAAGGTAATTTTAACTTCTACAAATTTAGATGATTTTCCTGTTAAAGTTAGAGTTTTGCTAGATGAATATGCTGATATAATTGTGGATGAGTTACCCAATACTTTACCTCGTGTGAGAAGTAATAGTCATCACATTGACTTAATACTTGGTGCAAGTTTACCTAGTAAGTCAGCATACAGATTAACCCCTCAAGAGAATGAAGAGATCAAACAGTAGGTTCAGGAGCTATTGGACAAAGGGTTGGTGAAAGAGAGTCTGAGTCTATGTGCAGTACCCATTGTGCTTAGCCCAAAGAAGGATGGTGGATGGTGAATGTGCATCGACTCCATAGCAATTAATAAGATCACTATCAGGTACATATTTCTTTTACCCTGTATTGATGATTTGATGGATTGTTTGAGTGGTTCGAAGTATTTTTCAAGGATAGATTTGAAAAGTAGTTATCATCAAATAAGAATAAGAGAAGGGGATGAATGGAAGACTGCATTCAAGACTATTGATGGATTGTATGAATGGTTAGTAATTCCATTTGGGCTTATTAATGCACCTAGTACTTTTACGAGATTGATGAATGAGGTCTTGAGAGAATAAACTAGAAAATTTGTGATAGTGTATCTGGATGATATTCCGATTTTTAGTCAGAATAGAGAAGAATATTTGATACATCTTAAATTGGTGTTGGAAACCTTGCAAAAGGAGAAGTGCTGATAAATCTGAAAAAGTGTAGTTTCCTAAAGAAAGAGTTGATTTATTTGGGATTCGTAGTTTCAGAAGAAGGGTTGAAGATGGATCTAGATAAGGTGCAAGCAATTTTGAGTTGGCCAGTTCCAAGGAGTGTGTACGAGGGAAAGTAGACAATCTTTTAAGTGGACATAAGTAATTGTCAGAAATTTCAAATTGTTAAAGAAGAAGATCACTGAGAAGTCCATTCTATTTTTGCCAAATTTTGATAAGGTTTTTTCAGGTCGAGACAAATGCTAGTGGGACAACAATAGGGGCTGTTTTGAGTCAAGAATAGAGACTAGTAGCATACTTCAGCGAGAAGTTAAATGAGGCAAAACAAAAGTATTCCTCATATGACAAGGAGTTATATACTGTTGTGCAAGCTCTTTAGAAATGGAGACATTATTTGATGCCTAAAGAGTTTGTATTATATTATGATAATCATGCTTCGTAGTTTATAAATAGTTAGCATAAATTGAATCAGATCCATGTTAAGTGGGTGGAATTTTTGCAGAACTTTACCTTTGCGATCAAGCATACAAGTGGAAAATCTAATAAAGTTGCTCATGCTTTAAGCAGAGTAAGTTTGCTCTTGTAGGAGATTAAGGTCTCTTGCAGGAGATTAAGGTCAATACTTTAGGATTTGAAAATTTGATTTATATGTATAAGGAAGATGTGGATTTCAAAGATGTATATGCAACCTATGATAATCCAGTTGCCCATAATAGAAGCCAATGGTTAGACTATATGTTACATGAAGGATTGCTGTTTAAAAATAGTAAGTTATGTATTCCAAAGTGTTCTATGAGGGAAAATTTGATGCAAGAGAAACACAACGGAGGGTTGTCAGGACATTTTGGACAAGGTAAAACATTTGCTTAGGTGAGTACTTTCTATTTTTGGCCAGGAATGCAACATGATGCAAAGAAGTTTGTTGAAGGATGCAAAATTTGTCAACATGCCAAAGGGAGGAGACAAAATACTGGATTGTATCAACCCCTACCTATTCCAACTAGGCCTTGGGATTACATCAGTATGGATTTTGTTATGGGATTGCCTAGAACTCAAAGGAGAAATGATTCTATTTATGTTGTAGTGGATAGATTTTAAAAAATGGCCCATTTTATTGTTTTTAAGAAGACCAATGATGCAACAAACATTGCTAATTTATTCTTTTCAGAAATTGTAAAGTTGCATGGGTTACCTTTAAGCATAGTGTCTCACAGGGATGCTAAATTTGCTGGTCATTTTTGGAGAACTCTATGGAAGAAGCTGGGTACCAATTTCAGTTTTAGCTTTGCTTATCACCCTTAGACTGATGGTCAGACTGAAGTGGTAAATAGGAGTTTGGGAAACATATTGAGAAGTCTTGTGTATGAAAATCTGAACCAATGAGACTATTGCAGCTGCAACTATTTCCCCAATTTTTTTTAATTTTAGGGCCCCATTTTTTATTTGTTGTTCTTCAAACTAGCCTAGGAGTATTTTATTATTGCCAAAGTTGCCCTGAGTTCAAAAAATTCTCTTAAAAAACTTGGTCTTTTTACTTTTCTGTATCAGATGAGTAGTCAACTATTCTTCCGATATCGGAAGCGTAGTGGAGTAGCCTTTCGACGTTGCAGAAGTGGACTCATCTAGCTTGCTGAGTGGTCTATCAGAAGCATTTGGAAACCTTTGTTGATGTGTCGGAGTAAGCTTTTTCAATATCTCGAAGTTAATTTGTTTTATCTCTTGGACTTCGTTTGCAGAAGTTCCGGCTCCTTAGTGCATGACTTATCCAATGAACCCGGTGTTCTTTCTTTTTAGTATTTTCGTTATCTGATTAAATTTTTTCCCGCTGTCACATTGATTGATCGGAAGAGGCCAGAGTTGTAGTGTTTATCCTGCCCGACGTTACAGAAGGCTAGTCTTAAAGTCAGCTGAAAGCTTGCTGGTAGCCGATACTCGTTTCCTAAAGTAATCATCGGGGCAATAGAGCAGTCTAACATCGATGTTGCGGAGGGCTATCAACAATTGGTTCTGAGAATAGTGAGTAGTGCTTCCGATGTCTGATATTGTTTTAACAATATAGTGCCAGGTCTGTGGTTCTTTTCGCGCCCGCTATTGTGGATATCCTCCAGACTATTTTGCCGATGGTTTTAATGTTTGCTCGCCAATGGTTTCCTGCTCGGTCAAAAGTTATATATAGGTGTTATGCCTTGTGATTTGTCAAAGTTTGCACTGTCGAAACCGTCCGGAGAAGGTGTGTGTGCAGCTGTCAAGACTTGTTTTGTCCTGCTCTGCACCTGTGGAAAGATTTTCCCGTCTGGGTCGTCCACGTCGACATTTCCAGGTAGGTTACTCGTGATTCTCTCTTTTTGGTGAAGACAAAGACTACTTGTGCCGAATTCTGTAGGAGAGTGCTCTTCACCTATAATCGGTGTCCGAATTCTGCTGAGAAGAGATTGGAGGTGCTACCTAAACATGAACTGTTTTTAAAGCATTTACAAGATAGATACAATGAAGATGAACAAGCAATCCAGCAGGTCAAGGATTTGGATGAATGGATATTAAAAAATGAAGCAGCACATGTAGCAGTGAGCATACGCTTATTGGAGGACCAAATGCGCTTGATTCCTGCTAGAATAGAAGGTGTGAACACCCAAGCTGCCAAGTATGAGATTAACATTCGATTCCTTGAGCCTTCTGGGTTTGAAAGCATAGCAACAGATGCTAATGCATGGAAAAAGTTCATAAACGAGCAAGCTGGGCCTTCCTTGTGAAATGTTTTGGGAATATTGATATAATGTAATATATTATATTAATTTTTGTGCACAAGCTACATGACAAATTTTTGTAAAGGAAAGGTTGGGGAAGCTCAAGAGGCAATGAGGGGCAGCCAAATAGTTTTTTGCTTTTTGTATAAGTATAGGAGAGATTTAGATAGTAGGGACCTTTTTTTCAGACTATCTTGAGGAAGTTTATTGTAAGAAGAACTAATTCATCTTATAATAAAGAGTTATATGTTTTCGGCTGGAGAAAGCTTTGTGGAGTTTCAAATGTTTTCCATGAGATGGTTGGATGTGAACTATTTCTTTTTCAGCTTGTTTCCATGAACTGTGAGATCGTTCTAACCTATTGAATTCTTTCATGTTATGAATGTACTCTTGTTTATTTTTGTGAAATTTCCACATTTGTGATTGAGTAATGAATGTTTTAATTAACAATAAGCTATCTGTTGTTCATCTTTCTATTGATATTCATGTGTTCAGGAATGTTAACAGCTATCTATGATTTTTTTTATGCATGCAATACAATACATTACTCACCATTAAGTACAGTTTTGCTCCCTAGGGATTGGTTAGTGAGTCTTAGTTAGTTTCTCTTTGTTTTGTGATTTAGAAGCGAGAGAGGTAAGACGAGAGGTAATAACCTGCGCATCACATTGTAACCCTCCTTGTTATGTCTATCTCCTGTATTTAGTTAGACACCTGCACATCATACATAAAGATAAAAAACTAAAAAAATATACACGGTGGACCGGGCCGTAACCGGTAAAACACTTTAATCGTTACTTGACCTACGGTAGTTGGACCGTAAACCGGACAGATTCCCCATACCAAACAACAACGAGCTAATTGAGAACATTTATTGGGGAGAATCCCTACTGTTGTTACCTGCGATTTTCTAGGCCCCAACAGTTTTGGCGCTAGAAGGAGGGCCACCAGTGCATGGATGGCCGAGGAAGCCTGCTTTCTCGAAATTACCCCACCGGTGACAGTTCTGAAAACAGTTTGCTTCACAAACCCACTCCTGAAGAAAAAGAAACAGGGTATCTTTATCCCGTTGATAACGAAGTGGTTGATGATTTAAGTAGAATTACCAGGGCATATGCGAAAAATATTGGAGGATTACCTATTATCTCTGTCCTACCCAAAAGAGAGTATCAGAAGAAAGATCGCCCTCAATTGGAAGACTCAATGTTGGTAGAAGATCTTGAAGAATTGGTAGAAGCAACCTTACAGGAAGTTGACGAACCTTTAGATCAATTGGAACCAAATTCCCCTTACTGTTCACCATTCCAGACCCCTGTTCAGTCCCAACCTCATACTCCACTCATAATCATGGCTAATGTAAATGCAAATCAGCCACCTCCACAACATGCTTGGAGGGATAGGTCTCTTTTAAATCTGACACCTCCCTTGCATGATTTGCTTCAGACTTTTGACAAGTTGTTACCCAAGTTTGAACCAAGTGAAGGAATTCTTGGAGATGAGCATTTGCATAGTTTTTATTTGGATTTAGAGGGACTACGAGATGGAGAGCATGAAGACGTGGTTTGTAGATTGTTTCCTCACACCCTTAAAGCAAAAGCAGCCTCATGGTATTTTGTCCTACCTACAAATTCAATTACAAATTGGAATACTTTTGAGAAACTGTTTAGAAGAAAATACACAGTCCAGAAAACTCATGTAGCTTTAATGAAAGGGTTATTTGCTCTAAAGAAGGAAAAGAAGGAAAGAGTGCATAACTTCACTCAAAGGTTTGCTGCTTACCTAAACAATTTCAATGTAGCTGACAAACCATCTGAAAATGCCGTAATTGAATACTATACCTCAGCTCTTGGGCCTGATCTAGTCATGTTTGCCAAGAGATCGGTTAGACCCACATTAATAGAAACCTATGAAGAAGCTGAGAAGGTAGAGGCAGAGATGGAGAGTATAGAGAATTACCCTGTGTAGTCAGAAGAGAAGAATTTTGGAAACAAGAAACCTTTATTGTTGACTAAGCCTAAGGATGAGCGTTCACAGGATTTCGAAGGGATGGTGAAGATGATGCATAAATTATCAAAGAGGGTGATAGATTTAGAAAAGGAAAAAGAGGCTCATAAACCATATAAGCCTTATTATAAAAAAAGAGAAGACAACACTCAACCTAAACCTCCTCCACACAGTCCTTCAACAATGAATTTAACCAATGTAGGCATGGACAATATTTGTACCTTTCATTAGCAGCCTCATTCTAAGAAGAATTTCCCACAATGGATTAATTCTATGACATTAGTAATGAATCAATTATTGGACTCCAAATTGACAGAAACAAGCGAGGAGAAAGAAAAAGATCATGAACCTACAGAAAAACAAGAGGAAGATACTTTAGTTTTATGGGATTGTGTTTCTATGTTTAATATGGAAGATGAAGACTTTCCGATGCAAAAAGAAACACCAGAAACTAATGTAACAACAAGAAGTCAGAATCCGTTAAAAGAATATAATTCAATACTTCCAAAGATTAAGAAACTTCAAGAAAACATGAAGAAGATAAAGAACAACACTTCGACTGTTAAAACACCTGAATTTGTCATTTCAAGTCAGGATCCTAAGAAAGTCGACACACCTGTAAAGCCTACTAAAAGTAAAACTGACAATGTCAAGAAGAATCTCAAAGAACATGAGATGGGATATGATGTCATGGAAGACATTAAAAAGACTCAAGACTCAATCAAATATCTCATTGTTTGAAATGTGCAATTTACCTCAGCAAAAGGAGAAGCTTTTAAAAGCACTTGAGACACCAAAAGAGGAGCCTCCCAGTGACAACCAACCTAAGGAAGGGATTGGCGAGGCAAGTTTAGGAGGAAAATCTAGGTATAAAACTCCAGCATTTCTCCTAACCTTTGAAATTTTCAACTATAATGTGCATAATTGTTTATTGGACTCAGGAGCATCAGTCAATGCTGTGCCACTTTCTGTCTGCAAGAAAATCAATGGTCAACCTAAACCATCCACTTGGCAAGTTCTTCAATTAGACAGAACAACAATAAAAGTAATAGGAGAAATGGAGGATGTTCTAATTCATTTATCCGCAGATGAGAGGGTATGTCAGTACATCGACATTGTAGTAGCAGACATACCAGATACTTATGGTTTGGTTTTGAGTTGATATCCAGCCCGATTTCCTTCGATTTTCACGGGCTGATGAGATTGACTGTAACATAGTAGATTTAGTTTCAGATGTAGTTTGTAATTCAAATTTAGTAGAAGTAGAAAGTTTATGGATTTTTTATTTTGATGGTTCTGAAACATTGGAAGGATCAGGGGCTGGCTGTGTCCTGATTGATCCAGAAAAAAATAAACATTTTCTTTCATGTAGGTTAGAATTCGAATGCACAAATAACACAACCGAATACAAAGCGCTAGTTTAGGAACTTAAAAAAGCAATAGAATTGAAAGTAAAAAATATGATATCATATGGAGATTCAGAAATCGTTGTTAAACAAATTTAGAACAAAATACACTGCATTTCATCCCATTTGAAAGCTTACCAAAATGAAGTTTGGGAGTTGCTGATAAATTTTCATGCATTCAATATTGTGTCAATTCCTAGATTAAAAAATGCAACAACTGATTTACTAGCTACCTCAGCTGCAAGATTAGTACCTTCAAATAATAGATGCTCTATTGAATTACTTTTCAAGCCTTCTGTTCCAGATAACATCACAAATCTAAGAGTTTTTGACAATGATCAACAAATCTTGGAGTGTTTGATGAATGATGATACTTTCAAAGGAGAAATAATAGATAATGAAGAATATCAAGCGGAATTAAAGTTCAGGAACTTTATTCCAAAAGGAGTTAGAACCTTGGAACAAATGTTTGATTTAGATAACAAGTTCAGAAAGCCAGCGAACGTAAAGACTCATAGCTCGTCTTTACAATTTGAGCTGATAAATTTAGGGACTGAAGTTGAACCCAAATATGTAAATTTGGGGAAGTGTTGTTCTCCAGGCGAAAGGAGTAAGTTAATTAGTTTATTCAAGCAGTACAGAGATGTGTTTGCTTGGACCTATGATGATCTCAAAACTTATGACACAAATATCATACAACATGTTATCTCAATCAAAGTTGGAATCAAGCCTTACCAACAGCCTTTGAGAAAGATGCATCCTAAGTTGGAACCTTTAATTCAAAGTGAGGTAAAAAAGTTGTTGGATGCTAAAATCATATTTAAAGTCAGACATTAGGAATGAGTTTCTAATTTGGTACCAGTACGGAAAAAGTCCGGAGAAATCAAACTTTTGCATAGATTTCAGAAATCTTAATCGTGCATCAGATAAAGATAATTATCTTGTCCCACCCATGGAGAAAATACTACCGATGGTTTCAGGCTCTGAATTGTTTTCATTATTAGATGGATTCTCCGGTTATAATAAAGTATTAGTAGCAGAAGAAGACAGGCTCAAAACCACTTTCAGAACCAAGTGGGAAACTTTTGCGTATAGGAGGATGCCCTTTGGACTTATCAATGCTGGAGCTACATTCCAGAGGGCCATGGATATAGCTTTCCGCAGTCTGATTGGCCGTAGTGTTGTGGTTTATCTAGATGATGTTACAATATTTTCGAAAAAGAGAGAAGAGCATGCATTTCATTTGAAACAGATTTTCAAGCGTTGCCAGAAATATGGTATTTCACTAAATCCCAAGAAATGTGTGTTTGCAGTCATAGAAGGAAAGATACTGTCATGTCATTTCTAAGAAATGGATCTCCATAGACTCGGAGAGGATTAAAGCCATAGAATAGATCTCTTTACCCCATAATAAAAAAGGTATGTAATATTTTATGGGGACAATCAACTTTGTGCAAATGTTTGTACCAGACTTTGCTCAAATCGTCAAACCTTTCCGACAAATGGTTAAACAGAATGTGCAGTTCAAATGGAATGATTTGGAGAAGAATGCATTCAACAAGATAAAAATATTTGTTGCTCATGCACCATCACTCAAAAGTCCAAATTTTGAAAAGGATTTTATTTTGTACACTTTTGTGTCGGATGATTCATTAGCAGCTGTGCTTACACAGACAGAAGATGGGGGAGATGAGTACCCCATATCATTTATGAGCACTGGTTTGCAAGGGGTTGAATTGAATTATCCAACACTTGACAAACAAGCTTATGCAGTTTTTAAAGCGGTAAAACAATTCAGGCCATATATACTTAAGAATCGCACCAAAGTAATAGTTCCACACCTAGCTGTATGATCTCTTTTTGTACAAAAGGAATTAGGAGAAAGAAGAGGCAACTGGGTGACTGCTTTACAAGAATATGATCTTGAGTTCAAACCAACAGCCATAGTTAAAGGACAAGGAATTTGTAAACTAATGACTGAGGGTCAAAAAAATGAAGAAAGTACCTGGGATAATGAAGCTGAACTACATATGGTGGATGTATGTCCTTTGTTTATAGCTCCAGACTCCTGGTATCAGGACCTAGTCCATTATCTCCAAGAAGGGTATTTTCCGGAGCATTGGAGTCCCAATCAAAGAAGAGCATTACGTCTGAAATCAGCTTTATATCAGATCATTGATGGAGTACTGTTCATAAAGAACTACGATGGAGTCTTTCTCAGGTGCTTGGAACAAGAAGATGCAAAGAAGGTTGTAGCAGAATTGCATGATGTACTTGTTGGAGGTCACTTTTCTGGAGACACAACAACACATAAGATTCTCAGAGCTGGATATTACTGGCCTGCATTGTTTAAGGATGCACATGCTCATGTTAGAAAATGTGATTCTTGTCAGAGATGTGTTGGAAGACACACCAAAACAGCAGGACCATTAAAACCAGTAATTATATCAGAACCATTTGAACAATGGGGAATCAATGTTATTGGAGAAATCAATCCAAACTCCTCATTACAACATAAGTACATTATGACAACAATTGATTATTTTACAAGATGTGTCGAGGCTATTCCATTACGAAAAGTAAACGAAGATGCAGTTATGGATTTCTTACAGAACCACATTATGATCAGGTTTGGGGTTCCAATTTCCTTGGTTTTTGATAATGCTTCTTATTTTTATTCTATTAGATTAACTGCATTTGCTAACGAAAGAGGATTTAAGTTGCATTATTCTGCAAATTATTACCCACAAGGAAATGGTTTGGTGGAATCCACAAACAAAAATCTGGTTAGAATGCTAAAGAAAACAGTGATAGAAAATCAAAGGAGTTGGCATTTAGCTTTATCTAATGCTCTCTGGGCTGATAGAGTCACACCCAAGAATTCCTTAGGCGTGTCACCATACACTCATTTATGGAAAATAAGTTGTCGTCCCTCCTAATATTCTATTGCTATCTTCCATAATAGCCCAAGATTCTAGGGGTAATGATAATGAATTTCTACAAATCCGAATCTATAATCTGATGAAGTCAGAAGAGTCTAGGTCCAAGGCCCAGGAAAGGTTTAAGCATCAACAAGAAATGGTGAAGCGTTGATTTGACAAGCACGAAGCTGGGAACAAAGAGTTCGAAGTAGGAGATCTGGTTCTTAAGTGGGATCACGCGCATGATGAGAAAGGAAAGCACACTAAGTTTCAATAGTTATGGGTAGGCCCTTTTCAAATTGCAGCAAAGCTAGGCCCCTCAACTTACAAGTTGCAAGACTTACAGGGGTGGGAAGAGAACTTATCGGGGCGGTAGAGCAGTCTAACACCGACGTTGAGGAGGGCTATCAACAATTGGTTCTCGAGAATAGTGAGTAGTGCTTCCAACGTCCGATATTGTTTTAACAATATAGTTTCGGGTCTGTGGTTCTTTTCGTGCCTGCTATTGCGGATATCCTCCAGACTATTTTGCCTATGGTTTTAATGTTTTCCCGCTCGGTCAAAAGTTATATACAGGTGTTATGCCTTGTGATTTGTCAAAGTTTGCACTATCGAAACCATCTGGAGAAGGTGTGCACGCAGCTGTCAAGACCTGTTTTATCCTCCTCTGCACCTGTGGAAATCTTTTCTCGTTCGGGTCGTCCACATCGACATTTCCAGGTAGGTTACCTGTGATTCTCTCTTTTGGGTGGTGTTTTTACTGTTGAACCATTTAGCGGATGGAGGTTAGGTTTTTTTCCTTCCTTGCGTTTTTCTTGTGGACATTTTAATTCATTAAGGGGCTTAGTTCATTGCTTGAGTTTTCATTTCATTGGAGGTTGAGTTTGTCTGCCGTCAAGCGTTGTGTATGTGCCTGCGTCTCTTGCGCGAGGTTTTAGGGTATGGCGCAGACAGGCGTTTCGCCGTTTGCACCACACTATTCTTGTAAATTTTATGGTCGGCTAGAGGTTAAGAAGCCTTATTCCCTACAACCACAGTTTCCCGTGGTATTCAGGAGGCTTTTCAGTCAACTAGGGTTGTTTGAAAGAGGAGTTTGCGCGTTGGTTTAAGAAGTACGGTGAAACTGAGTAATTTTGAGAGTTTGTTGAGATGTAGTTGTGGAATAAGCTTGATGAGAATCAAAATACCTGCATGAGATGAAGAAAAATTTCTAGGCTAGGGTTTCTGAGAGAGTGAAGCTTGGGAAGGTTTAGGAGGCAACATTCTATCGAGTTTTCCGTTTTAAATCACTCATTTGAAATACTGTGTTTAACATAGATCTGCTAGCATGCATGTCGAAGATGTGAATAGATTTGTATATTTTCTTGTTTATTATTATATCAATTGCTGGAGTTAGTTAGACTAAAACATGTTGCATGACTATTATAGGTCGATTGCCATTACAACAACATGCCAAAGAGATAGAAGAATAAAG
The DNA here is from genome assembly GCA_001517045.1 of Pseudotsuga menziesii. Classification (NCBI taxonomy): domain Eukaryota; kingdom Viridiplantae; phylum Streptophyta; class Pinopsida; order Pinales; family Pinaceae; genus Pseudotsuga; species Pseudotsuga menziesii. Next base: position 337,430 of record LPNX010708893.1, read on the forward strand.
CCCTGGTGGCTGAAGAAGAACCTGAGGTAGAAGTAATAACCAGGCTAGAAATCATCTATGAGGACACTAAAGTCACTACTAGAGTAGAAATCAATTATAAATGGGGACAAATTTTCAGAATGATCTCAAGCCAGAATGTCCTTGATGCTGGGTTTGAAGAAATGAAAATTTATGCTAACATTGAAAAGTCAGCTTTGACGAAAGTTGCTACTAGGCCTGAATTATTTCCGTGCTCAGAAGTAATAGGTTGGATTCTGCCCAGGGCAGATGCAACGAGAATGATCTTAGCAAATACCGCAAAGAAAGGCTATGCTGCATACAACCTTGCCTATGTGTCTATGGCATACCATTTACCCTCACCATAGGCCTATCTAATGGAAAGTTGGTTAAAGGAGGTAGGTTTGGACCTGGTAGAGACGGTAAAGAGGATGATGATCCCAGGGAATAATTTCAGAACCAGACCTTTGGGAGAATATAATACCTCAACTCTCCGTGCTCCTTACAGATTTATTGCTTTGATGCTTAACAGGATTTTTGGTAGAAAAAATTGAAAAAGTTTCAAGATTGGTTGGATACCGGTCTTCTTTTTTGTTGCTACACAAAGAACTATCTTCAACTGGGTCAGTATGGTGTCAAACAATCTTTCAACATGTATAAGTGCAGCCTTGGGAGGAGTATCCCAGAAGAAATCTGAATTCTACATGAGTTCTATTCTAATTGATTGCATATTGTGCACTCAAGCTTTCACTGCTTTGAAGTGCAATTGGGAGAAGGAAAAAACCCCAGTATACACAACTTATAAATTGTTTTGGGCGCATAAGTATTACAGTTACTATAGGGAATTTGTGAGAATTTCATTATGTCCCTATATACTCTGATTTTCTTAGCAGAATGTAATTGCATGTCCGAGGAAGCATTTAAGGTCATACCAGAATTCGGGAGTTATTATCTAACAGAGGATGGATTGTATGTAAGGATGTATGGTGGTTCAAGAGCTCCTTCTCTGCTCCCAAAATATGCTACAGATTATGTACTCCACAAGGAGGCCATCAGACAGTTGTACATTGATGGAGTAGGAAATTTTTTGTTTGAACATAAAAAGGCAGTGTACCCTGCAGTACCTTTCTTCATTGGAAGCTATAAGTTTTCAATGGTAAAGCAAGCAACTGAGTTTGTTAAAGAATTAGAATATTTTTGCTTTGGAGAAATGAACTTTCACATAAATGACTCTGAAAATAAGGTAGCTGATTATTGTAAAGAAGCAGGAGTTCATTTCGAGTACACTGACTTCTGGGACAAGGATGATGAAACCTTCCACAATGCAAAGAACATGGCATCCCTTAAGAAAATGTTCAAACAAAAGATAACAACTGTGGGTGGAAAGGGCAAGGCTGCAAAAAAATCTAAGAAGCTAGAAGAGGAAGAGGCCAAGAAAAGAGAAGAAGATGTTGTTAGATTGGTACCAGAAGCAGAGAATTGGTTGAGGATTGAAGAAGAAGAAAAGAAACCAGCCGCTGAAGAAGTAGCTAAGAGGGAAGAAGAATAAAAGAAAAGAAAAGAAGAAGTTGAGATAAAGAATAAACAGGTAGAAAGTGAGGGCTTCAGGTTAACAGAACCCCAAAAGGAAAAGCAGCCCATAGAGCAAGCTGATGTACAAGAAGGACAAGATCCTACAGGTCAAGAACAAGGATAGTACGATCTTGATCACTTGGAGCCCGCTGTTCCTTTTGGCAGTATGTTAGGAGAAGTTTCAATTTCAGAATTTAATTTGATTCCTTTCATGCCTACTGAAGGGGAGGAAATACCTAACTTTAATACTATAGTCTATTACAAATAAAAGAAGAGGATTGTTAAGAGAACTGAGAAAAAGGTAGATACTGGAGGAAATCCAGGGAAGATGGTGACGGACAAGATAGTAGTACATGGTACTCATAAGGATCCACAGTTAATAGCATAAGGATCCACGGTTAATAGCAAGGACTGTGGTAGCTTTAACCTTAGCAAATGAAGACAACATGGACATAATCATGACTGATCTAGAGCAGTCACGGAAGAACGTAACTCAGCTGAAGGAAACTTTGAAGAAAGAAAGGGATGAAAGCCAGAATCTAAAAAGAAAATATGAGAACATGATAGGTGAAGTCAAGGTTTCAAGGACATAATGCCAAACTCTGCAAGAAGATAAGGATGCTTTAGTACTATCTGTAGAAAATACAGAGAATAATTCTCAAGTTACCTTGGTAGAGTTACAAAAGCTACAGCTGGGGCATCAGAGTTTAAAGGCCGAGAAAGATAATCTTCAGCTATTGTTTGGAAAATTAAATGAGGAAAATAACAATCTGGAAAGCAAAGTTACTGTGTTGGGAATAGAGAAGGCCACTGCAGAAGATAAGGAGAAGCAATATCAGACCCAGATAGCAGCTTTAGAAGAACAAAAGAATTCATTGACAACATCGCTAAAGAGTGCTATGGAGCAGAAAGCTGATATCCGACCCTTAAAGGAGCATGTTTTGATGCTTAGGAAAAAGATCCATCAAATACAACTATAGATAGACGATGAAAGATGTAAATTTCTGTAGATAGACACCAGGATGGAAGAGATTGTAAGTACCACTTGAAATTTTCTAGATAGGACTCAGGATAGATTGGAAATTCTAAAGGAAAGAATGGTTTGGGTAGAAACCAATAAAGAATCTCCCACAGACCTATCCATTAAATATCAACAAACATTGAAGCAAGAATATGATTTAATGGAATTCGCTAGTAATATCGCAGAAGAATTAAAAAAAACAGTGAAGAAGACAAAGAATGCTTGTGCCGAATTCTGGAGGAGAGTGCTCTTCACCTATAATTGGTGTCAAAATTCTGCTGAGAAAGGATTGGAGGTGCTCCCTAAACATGAACTATTTTTAAAGCATTTACAGGATAGATACAATAAGGATGAACAAGCAATCCAGCAGGTCAAGGATTTAAATGAATGGATATTAAAAAATGAAGTAGCACATGCAACAGTGAGCATACACTTATTGGAGGACCAGATGTGCCTGATTCCTGCTAGAATAGAAGGTGTGAATACCCAAGCTGCCAAGGATGACATTAACATTCGATTCCTTGAGCCTTATGGGTTTGAAAGCATAGCAGCAGATGCTAATGCATGAAAAAAGTTCACAAACGAGCAAGCTGGGCCTTCCTTGTGAAATGTTTTGGGAATATTGATTAATAATGTGTTGGGGCCTGGAAATTCGTAGGCGGCAACAGTAAGAGATTCTCCCCAATCAACGTGCCCAACTAGCCCGTTGACTGTTTGGTATAGGGAATCCGTCCGGTTTTACGGTCCGGCTACCGTAGGTCAAAGTAATAACAAGGGTTTTACCGGTTGCGGCCCGGTCCACCGGAATTTGTATTTTTGACTTAAATATGAAATGCAAACCTCTAACTAATTATGCAGGGTGGTGAAGGATGCAAAGATCATTCACAATGTGATGCGCAGGTTCTTACCTCTCGTCTTAGGCTCACCATGCATCTAAATCACACATGCTGAAAAGAGGAAAGATGACTACCTATCTATATGCCTACCCATCTATCTATTCTATCCTATCCCCGGGGAGCCAACTTGTAATTAACATATATGAGTAATGTGGATGTGCATGCATAATAACAGGCAATTACAGATAGCTGACATTAACTTTTACAGGCACGAACAACGAAAGATATTTCACAACCAGATAGCCAATTGTTCATGACAAGCATACATTACTCATGGTGGAAATTTCGTAAAATCAATCAGAAATCATTAAACAAAGACATAGGTCATAAAGTAAGAACGATCTCACGATTCATGGATGCAATGCTGAAAAACAAAGTAGTTCATCCTTCGCCTATCCATGGCAACACATTTGAAATCCCACCAATCTTCTTTCAACAGGCAAACTGTAATATTTTATTGCAAAAGGAAGTAGTTCTTCTTACAATAACCTTCCAGTCTTACTGGGGAAAAAATCCCCCATTCACTTCTACGCTTCCTACTTTTATGCAAAAAGTCAAAATGGTTGGGCTGCCCAAAGTGACCTTTGGGCTTCCCAACCTTTTGCTTTCCCAACGCTTCATTTCTCAAAACTTTTACAAAAAATATTACATTAATAAAAAGTTGACCGGTCATCTATGAGGAGGATCCTGCTTGGTTTTCAAAGAATTTTTTCCACGCTGCTGCTTCAGCTGCGAGGCCTTCAAAAGCACACGGCTCTAGGAACTGGATGTTAATTTCAAAATTGTCAACTTGGTTCCTGATGGCCTTGATCCTTGCTGGGCTCAACCGAAGCTGGTCTTCTAGAATCTGTATGCTAATGGCTGCGTGACCCACTTCGTTCTTCAGTACCGTGGCATCAATGGATTGAATCTGCTGCGTCCTGGCCTCTGCATCTTGATGCCCTTTCTGTAATATGTCCACAAAGGTCTCATGATCTAGGAACTCTTCAAGCCTAAGCTCAGCCTCTGTCTGGCAGCGGTTGTATGCATTAAGGAACCTTTTAAAATATTCTGAGCATGCTACCTGTGTCCTTCGGATAGCCTTCTTAAAGTCTTCAGCAGTGCTGATGGCAAACTCTACTAGGCTGTGATCTTTCCTGAGGGTTTGATGATCTTTGGCTGGTAGTTCTCCTGGAATCTCGGCATCATCTTATGGTCTTGCCATTCTGGTGTTCAAGACCTCAAGAACATCTTGGGACCTGTCTATGAAATAGGAGGAAGTTTCTATGATCTCCTCTAACCTGCTGTCCATCTGAAGAACTTTGCATCTTTCCTCTTCCAAAGCAGTCTGTAGCTGCAGCATTTTAGCCTTTTGCGCTGGGATATATTCTTTAAACGTCTGCAGATTGACTTGTTGTTCCTTTGCTGTCTCCAGTTCAGCAGTCAGAGAAGCCAGCTGCCCTTTCAGTCCTTGGGTGTATGCAGTATTAGATTCATAGATAATATACTGCTGCGCCTCTAGGTCTTCCACTTTTGCCCTCAACTCTTCCTTCTCATTTTTCAGATCTTGGACTTCCTGTTGCGCATTTTCTAGAGCCTCTTGTGCTGTTTCCTTGGCTTGCGCCTCTAGTTGGAGGGAATGGATTTCACCCTTTGTGGATTCCATTTCCCTTAGCATGTGTTCATACTTCCTCTTAAGTCTGCTACCCTCTCCTCTTTCTTGCCTCAGTGTGTCCGTTAGCTGAGCAGTGGTCTTCTTTTCTGATTCTAATTCAATCATCACCTTCTTTATATTATCAGCGGAGGTATCAATTAGTGCAGCCCCAGCTCTTATCGTGAGCATGGGATCTTTATCTGTCCCTAACACGACTGCTGTATCTGTGACCATCTTCCCTGATATATCTTTCGCCTCCACCTTCTTTTCCGTCCTCCTCATTATTCTTTTAGTGGTCCTGTCATAGTATACAGTACTGAAATCAGGGACTTCTTCCCCCTTCTTCTGGACGAACGACACTATTTGGAGTATAGGGGTTACAGGAGTGCTAGCAGTAGGTACTTGAAGGATTTGCACCTCAGGGTTTTCCTCTTCCTGCCTCTGCCTTGTTGGTGTTTCAGAGGCTGACTGTTGTGTTAACTCTATCTCGTCAGCCTCTTGCCCTTGGAGCTCTTCATTTAGTTTTCTTTGTGCTTTTTCGGCTGCTTGCCTGGCTGCCTCTTCTGTTTCTCTGGCTGCTTCTTTTGCTAGCTCAGCTGCTTCCTAGGCAGCTTTCCTTTTCTCTTCTTCTCCCTTCTGCAGCCACTCTGCAGCCTCATTTTCCAGCCTCTGAGCTTCCTCCCTTATCCTT
>LPNX010708893.1:343309-452773 GCA_001517045.1 Pseudotsuga menziesii
CCCAGCCACACTTGAGGCCGGGGAAGGGCTGGTTGCATAGTATGCAGTCTATCAAAATGGAACTCATATAGAATGTAGATTTCTTCCGGGATTCTCCTCCTCCCAAGGCTGCAGCTATGCAAGAAGATAGACTACTTGATACGAGGCTGGCCCAGTTGAAGATTGTTCCTTGGGTCGCCACATGAAACATAATGGGGACCCATTCAAATTTGAAGAGTCTGCCACTGGCTCTACCAAAAATCCTGTTTAGCATCAGAGCTACAAATCTGTAAGGAGCTCTTAAGCTCGCTGTATCATAATCCTTGGTTGCTCTGTGTCGATATAGCTTTCCTGGCAAGAGCATTCTCTTCAGGGTTTCCACCAAATCCATCCTGAGGTTATCCAATCAATCATTTGACAAGAAGATCTGAGGCTCTGGCAGGTGGTAAGCCAGCGCCACATATCCTGGGCTAAATGCAGCATAGCCCTGACCTTCGACATTTCCTATAAGCATTGTGTTGCTCTTTGTGTAGGGCAGAATCCATCTCATAACATCAGAGCATGGGAACAGCTCTGGTCTGGTAGCCACCTTCATGATGGCAGATTTCTCTATGTTGGCATAAATGGGCTCCTCTTCGAGACCCATGTCTGGGACTTCCCTCCGGGAAATCAATCTGTATATCTCATCCCATTTATACTCAGGATCAACACCTGAGACACATTGGGTGTCCCCATATATATATTCTGTTTGTGTGACGACCTCTATTGCTGATTGTTCTTCGGCCATAGGGGCCTTCTTTTTCTGCCTTTTGGACATTGTAAGTTCTTCCTGCCATGTATAACATTATGACATTAAGCAATTTGAATTTGCAAACATGGTGCAGCAGTTTATTCTTTCTCAAGTGTATCATTACTGTAATGAATTTAAGACATAAGCCCTTCAGGCTGAAGAATTGAACTAATATGAAATACTGTGCAATGTGCTATTATCCTATGTTAATGTGCAAGCAAGAAAAGAAACCAACACATGTATGCACAACCCAGCCATGTCCTGACTATCAGAACTACCAGCACGAAATAGACTCAGTCCACTACTGCAATATAATGAGCAATGTCCTTCTGCTGTATGATACTACAACGTGATCAATCATGATTTGGCTGGTATTAAATCTATATTATTTCATAGTATGCCAATTTTTTCCATGATAACAACTCATACAGCAAAATGTATGTATTTCAAACGCACGGTACAAATGTAACTATCCCACAAATCATTAGGGTGATCTATTGCATAACGAAATAAAACAGGAGGGGGAGAATATTAAAATTATGCTAGCCGCCTAGGTTTTCTTCATCAAACACTTCGACCAAAACGATGCCCGCAAAAGCTAATTACATCAATTTGACAACATGCTGTAGGCATTAGCATCGATTTTCTGCACACGGCGCTCTCCCCAGAACCACTATCCATGCTATCCGTAAAAAGCAAACCACCGCCACAGCACATCCCCCTTTGACCTCCTAGGTTTTTAGAGCAACAAGAAACGCTTGACTGCGAGGGACGGCGCGGGAAAGAGGCTGGGACTCGAAAACGGGCAAATGGAAAAACGACTAACGGTGGAACCATTTAAACCACGAGAAAACTAAGCAAACTACCTCTGAACCTCACTATCACAAGGGGAAGACAGGTGCAGGCGGCATAACGACCGCCTGCACTGCCTTCATCCACTGCGCACGGGTGAAATAATACGACCGAGGTCAAGAAAATATATTATGCGGGTTTTAAAGGAAAAAAAGCCCCTCCCCCCTAACTGCTATTAGTTAACCTAACCGGGAAATCTCAATACTGGTGCAAAACATAAGAAAAACGACTATGGCACCTAGTCGCGGGGGGGAAAATCTCCGTGCGCAGGTAGAATGGGAAACGAGGGCACAACCCTAGTAATACCCCCACCAAAGCAAACATCACCCAATCAAAAACCTTGAATAGCAAGAGGTATGGCGATACCGAGCCTACCTGGCGGTGATGCGCAGCTGATTGAGGTGACAACGGTTGAACTTCCACTTGACACCTGGACGTAAGCACATGCACGATAGTCCACGGAGCTCGAGGGATCGACAGCGCGAAGAGGACAACGACAGTTCAAGCCAAAATAAAACAATACCATATTCGAAATCACCCTTCGTATATATAACAAGGTTGCACGTGCGAGGATACCTATCGGGTGGGGAACGAAAGTGAAATGGGCGGCGAGAATCCCAGAGCTTCCGCAACGGCGGATAGTTCCCAGCATCAAATCACCCGCAACGACGAAAAGAGCGTGTAAACAAAAGATCGGGTGTCGGCGGGGACCTATATCGGAATCCAAGAGCCTGCACTTCTCCGCAACGGTGGGTATGCATAACAAACAACGTGCGTAACCCACATCGGCCACCCGGAGACTTTACATCGGAAAACCGAAACTCAGACCTTCCCGCAATGCCGGAGGGAACATAAGGTAAAGAGCTCCGATACATACGGATCGGCGAGGAAACGAAACCTTGGAACCTCCAAATGCTCCCCAACGGCGGAGACCAAACGATAACCCGCCCGCAACGGCGGCCATAGAGACACTCATCCTCTTCCGACTCAGAACAAAAGTCCACCCGCAATAGCGAAGAATCGTCAACCACCCGCAAAGGTGAAATACAAAGCACGAAACCTCCGCAACGGCGGGAAGAACAAAAGACTCAACTCCCGATGAAGAATCAAAAACCATCCGACATGTCAGAGAACCGAAACTCACCTGCAACGACGGAAAGTCAAAAAACTTAACTCCCGATCCACAATGGTTTCGAAAGATATGCAAAAACAACGACGAGCTCGATCAAGGATGGGATTCTTTCAAGCATTAAAGGAGAAAAATAGATTGATTAATATCAATTCAAAGTGCTATAAAGCATTCCAAAAATCCATAGACCAAAAGTCACCAGACTGAAACCAGGAAGAAAACCAACTGATTCAAAGTAAAGGAGGGTCCTAATTTTTTTTAGAATTTTGGGAAATTGTTGCAGGCGCAACAATTGGTGACTACCTGGTGAACCCTGGATCTCTGAATTAACTCTCTCTCTCAACTTAAGGCTGTCTGATAATGTTTTGGGAATATTGATTAATAATGTGTTGGGGCCTGGAAATTCGCAGGCGGCAACAGTAAGAGATTCTCCCCAATCAACGTGCCCAACTAGCCCGTTGACTGTTTGGTATAGGGAATTCGTCCGGTTTTATGGTCCCGCTACCGTAGGTCAAAGTAACAACAAGGGTTTTACCGGTTGCGGCCCGATCCACCGGAATTTCTATTTTTGACTTAAATATGAAATGCAAACCTCTAACTAATTATGCAGGGTGGTGAAGGATGCAAAGAGCATTCACAATGTGATGCGCAGGTTCTTACCTCTCGTCTTAGGCTCACCATGCATCTGAATCACACATGCTGAAAGAGGAAATATGACTACCTATCTATATGCCTACCCATCTATCTATTCTATCCTATCCCCGGGGATCCAACTTGTAATTAACATATATGAGTAATGTGGATGTGCACGCATAATAAAAGGCAATTACAGATAGCTGACATTAACTTTTACACGCACGAACAACGAAAGATATTTCACAACCAGATAGCCAATTGTTCATGACAAGCATACATTACTCATGGTGGAAATTTCGTAAAATCAATAAAAAATCATTAAACAAAGACATAGGTCATAAAGTTAGAACGATCTCACGATTCATGGATGCAATGCTGAAAAACAAAGTAGTTCATCTTTCGCCTATCCATGGCAACACATTTGAAATCCCACCAATCTTCTTTCAACAGGCAAACTGTAATATTTTATTGCAAAAGGAAGTAGTTCTTCTTACAATAACCTTCCAGTCTTACTGGGGAAAAAATCCCCCATTCACTTCTACGCTTCCTACTTTTATACAAAAGGTCAAAATGGTTGGGCTGCCCAAAGTGACCCTTGGGCTTCCCAACCTTTTGCTTTCCCAACGCTTCATTTCTCAAAACTTTTACAAAAAATATTATATTAATAAAAAGTTGACCGGTCCTCTATGAGGAGGATCTTGCTTGGTTTTCAAAGAATTTTTTCCACGCTGCTGCTTCAGCAGCGAGGCCTTCAAAAGCGCACGGCTCTAGGAACTGGATGTTAATTTCAAACTTGTCAACTTGGTTCCTGATGGTCTCGATCCTTGCTGGGCTCAACCGAAGCTGGTCTTCTAGAATCTGTATGCTAATGGCTGCGTGACCCACTTCGTTCTTCAGTACCGTGGCATCAATGGATTGAATCTGCTGCGTCCTGGCCTCTGCATCTTGATTCCCTTTCTGTAATATGTCCACAAAGGTCTCATGATCTGGGAACTCTTCAGGCCTAAGCTCAGCCTCTATCTAGCAGCGGTTGTATGCATTAAGGAACCTTTTAAAATATTCTGAGCATGCTACCTGTGTCCTTCGGACAGCCTTCTTAAAGTCTTCAGCAGTGCTGATGGAAAACTCTACTAGGATGTGATCTTTCCTGAGGGTTTGATGATCTTTAGCTGGTAGTTCTCCTGGAATCTCGGCATCATCTTCTGGTCTTGCCATTATGGCGTTCAATACCTCAAGAACATCTTGGGACCTGTCTACGAAATAGGAGGAAGTTTCTATGATCTCCTCTAACCTGCTGTCCATCTGAAGAACTTTGCATCTTTCCTCTTCCAAAGCAGTCTGTAGCTGTAGCATTTTATCCTTTTGCGCTAGGATATATTCTTTAAACGGCTGCAGATTGACTTGCTGTTCCTTTGCTGTCTCCAGTTCAGCAGTCAGAGAAGCCAGCTGCTCTTTCAGTCCTTGGGTGTATGCAGTATTAGATTCATAGATAATATACTGCTGCGCCTCTAGGTCTTCCACTTTTTCCCTCAACTGTTCCTTCTCATTTTTCAGATCTTGGACTTCTTGTTGCGCATTTTCTAGAGCCTCTTGTGCTGTTTCCTTGGCTTGCGCCTCTACCTGGAGGGAATGGATTTCACCCTTTGTGGATTCCATTTCCCTTAGCATGTGTTCATACTTCCTCTTAATTCTGCTACCCTCTCCTCTTTCTTGCCTCAGTGTGTCCTTTAGCTGAGCAGTGGTCTTCTTTTCTGATTCTAATTCAATCATCACCTTCTTTATATTATCAGCGGAGGCATCAATTAGTGCAGCCCCGGCTCTTATCGTGAGCGTGGGATCTTTATCTGTCCCTAACATGACTGCTGTATCTATGACCATCTTCCCTGATAGATCTTTCGCCTCCACCTTCTTTTCCGTCCTCCTCATTATTCTTTTAGTGGTCCTGTCATAGTATACAGTACTGAAATCAGGGACTTCTTCCCCCTTCTTCTGGACGAACGGCACTATTTGGAGTATATGGGTTACAAGAGTGCTAGCAGTAGGTACTTGAAGGATTTGCACCTCAGGGTTTTCCTCTTCCTGCCTCTGCCCTGTTGGTGTTTCAGAGGCTGATTGTTGTGTTAACTCTATCTCTTCAGCCTCCTGCCCTTGGAGCTCTTCATTTAGTTTTCTCTGTGCTTCTTCGGCTGCTTGCCTGGCTACCTCTTCTATTTCTCTGGCTCCTTCTTTTGCTAGCTCAGCTGCTTCCTGTGCAGCTTTCCTTTTCTCTTCTTCTCCCTTCTGCAGCCACTCTGCAGCCTCATTTTCCAGCCTCTGAGCTTCCTCCCTTATCCTTTTGGCTGCTTCTTCAACTCTGGCTTGTTCATCTTTGGCCTGCTCTACCCCTTTTCCACCTTTGGTGGGGTTCTTTGGTTTGAATCTTCTGCTGAGTTCCTTCATGTTTGGAGATCTTCGAAAAACAGATTCATCCTTATCATAATGATGGGTATATTCAAAGAACACTTTATGCTTCTTGCAGTGCTCAGCCACTTTACCAAGAGTGTTGTTGTGCCGGAAAGGCATCTCCCCAAAACGGAACTTCCCTAGTTCCTCTATGAATTCGGCAGCTTGTTTTACATTGGAGAATCTGCAGCTACCTAACTTGAAAGGTAAAGGGGGATATGCAGCCTTCTTATGCTGGAACAGGAAATGACCAACTTCGTCAATGAACACTTGTCTGACTGCCTCTTTATGGATTATATAATTCGTTGCATACTTTGGTAGCCGATAAGGTGTCTTTGAGCCTCCATACATTCTAAGATACATACCATTGTCTGTCAAGAAACAATCTCCATACTCCTCTATTACCTGCATAGCATCTTCCGACATGTAGTCACATTCCTTCCGGAAGATAAGCTTGTATAGTGGCATAATGAAATGCTCACATACTTCTCTGTAATAACTGTGGTACTGATGAGCCCACAGTGGTTTGTAAGATGCATATACAGGCATTCTTTCCCTATCCCAGGCACACTTGAGGCCGAGGAAAGGCTGGTTGCATAGTATGCAGTCTATCAAAATGGAACTCATATATAATTCAGATTTCTTCCGGGCTTCTCCTCCTCCCAAGGCTGCAGCTACGCAAGAAGAGAGACTACTTGATACGAGGCTGGCCCAGTTGAAGATTGTTCCTTGGGTCGCCACATGGAACATAATGGGGACCCATTCAAATTTGAAGAGTCTGCCACTGGCTCTACCAAAAATCCTGTTTAGCATCAGAGCAACAAATCTATAAGGAGCTCTTAAGCTCACTGTATCATAATACTCGGTTGCTCTGTGTGGATATAGCTTTCCTGGCAAGAACATTCTCTTCAGGGTTTCCACCAAATCCATCCTGAGGTTATCCAACCAATCATTTGACAGGAAGATCTGAGGCTCTGGCAGGTGGTAAGCCAGCGCCACATATCCTGGGCTAAATGCAGCAAAGCCCTGAACTTCGACATTTCCTATAACATTGTGTTGCTGTTTGTGTGGGGAAGAATCCATCTCATAACATCAGAGCATGGGAACAGCTCTGGTCTTGTAGCCACGTTCATGATGGTGGATTTCTCTATGTTGGCATAAATGGGATCCTCTTCGAGACCCATGTCTGGGACTTCCCTGTGGGAAATCAATCTGTATATCTCATCCCATTTATACTCAGGCTCAATACCCGAGACACATTGGGTGTCGTCATATATATATATTCTGTCTGTGTGACGACCTCTATTGCTGATTGTTCTTTGGCCATAGGGGCCTTCTTTTTCTGCCTTTTGGACATTGTAAGTTCTTCCTGCCATGTATAACATTATGACATTAAGCAATTTGAATTTGCGAACATGGTGCAGCAGTTTATTCTTTCTCAAGTGTATCATTACTGTAATGAATTTAAGACATAAGCCCTTCAGGCTGAAGAATTGAACTAATATGAAATACTGTGCAATGTGCTATTATCCTATGTTAATGTGCAAGCAAGAAAAAAAACCAACACATGTATGCACAACCCATATATTCTGTCTGTGTGACTGAAATCAGGGACTTCTTCCCCCTTCTTCTAGACGAACGGCACTATTTGGAGTATAGGGGTTACAGGAGTGCTAGCAGTAAGTACTTGAAGGATTTGCACCTCAGGGTTTTCCTCTTCCTGCCTCTGCCCTGTTGGTGTTTCAGAGGCTGACTGTTGTGTTAACTCTATCTCTTCATCCTCCTGCCCTTGGAGCTCTTCATTTAGTTTTCTCTGTGCTTCTTTGGCTGCTTGCCTGGATGCCTCTTCTGTTTCTCTGGCTACTTCTTTTGCTAGCTCAGTTGCTTCCTGGGCAACTTTCCTTTTCTCTTCTTCTCCCTTATGCAGCCACTCTGCAGCCTCATTTTCCAGCCTCTGAGCTTCCTCCCTTATCCTTTTGGCTGCTTCTTCAACTCTGGCTTGTTCAGCTTTGGCCTGCTCTGCCCCTTTTCCACCTTTGGTGGGGTTCTTTGGTTTGAATCTTCTGCTGAGTGCCGTCATGTTTGGAGCTCTTCGAAAAACAGATTCATCCTTATCATAATGATGGGTATATTCAAAGAACACTTTATGCTTATTGCAGTGCTCAGCCACTTTACCAAGAGTGTCATTGCGCCGGAAAGGCATCTCCCCAAAACGGAACTTCCCTAGTTCCTCTATGAATTCGGCAGCTTGTTTTACATTGGAGAATCTGCAGCTACCTAACTTGAAAGGTAAAGGGGGATATGCAGCCTTCTTATGCTGGAACAGGAAATGACCAACTCCGTCAATGAACACTTGTCTGACCGCCTCTTTATGGATTATATAATCCGTTGCATACTTTGGCAGCAGATAAGGTGTATTTGAGCCTCCATACATTCTAAGATACATACCATTGTCTGTCAAGAAATAATCTCCATACTCCTCTATTACCTGCATAGCATCTTCCGACATGCAGTCACATTCCTTCCGGAAGATAAGCTTGTATAGTGGCATAATGAAATGCTCACATACTTCTCTATAATAACAGTGGTACTAATGAACCCACAGTGGTTTGTAAGCTGCATATACAGGCATTCTTTCCCTATCCCAGGCACACTTGAGGCCGGGGAAAGGCTGGTTGCATAGTATGCAGTCTATCAAAATGGAACTCATATAGAATTCAGATTTCTTCCGGGCTTCTCCTCCTCCCAAGGCTGCAGCTACGCAAGAAGAGAGACTACTTGATACGAGGTTGGCCCAGTTGAAGATTGTTCCTTGGGTCGCCACATGGAACATAATGGGGACCCATTCAAATTTGAAGAGTCTGCCACTGGCTCTACCAAAAATCCTGTTTAGCATCAGAGCTACAAATCTTTAAGGAGCTCTTAAGCTCGCTGTATCATAATCCTCGGTTGCTCTGTGTCGATATAGCTTTCCTGGCAAGAGCATTCTCTTCAGGGTTTCCACCAAATCCATCTTGACGTTATCCAACCAATCATTTGACAGGAAGATCTAAGGCTCTGGCAGGTGGTAAGCCAACGCCACATATCCTGGGCTAAATGCAGCATAGCCCTGACCTTCGGCATTTCCTATAAGCATTGTGTTGCTGTTTGTGTGGGGAAGAACCCATCTCATAAAATCAGAGCATGGGAACAGCTCTGGTTTGGTAGCCACCTTCATGATGGCGGATTTCTCTATGTTGGCATAAATGGGCTCCTCTTCGAGACCCATGTCTGGGACTTCCCTGCGGGAAATCAATCTGTATATCTCATCCCATTTATACTCAGGCTCAACACCCGAGACACATTGGGTGTCCTCATATATATATTCTGTCTGTGTGACGACCTCTATTGCTGATTGTTCTTCGGCCATAGGGGCCTTCTTTTTCTGCCTTTTTGACATTGTAAGTTCTTCCTGCCATGTATAACATTATGACATTAAGCAATTTGAATTTGCGAACATGGTGCAACATTTTATTCTTTCTCAAGTGTATCATTACTGTAATGAATTTAAGACATAAGCCCTTCAGGCTGAAGAATTGAACTAATATGAAATACTGTGCAATGTGCTATTATCCTATGTTAATGTGCAAGCAAGAAAAGAAACCAACACATGTATTCACAACCCAGCCATGTCCTGACTATTAGAACTACCAGCACGAAATAGACTCAGTCCACTACTGCAATATAATGAGCAATGTCCTTCTGCTGTATGATACTACAACGTGATCAATCATGATTTGGCTGGTATTAAATCTATATTATTTCACAGCATGCCAATTTTTTCCATGATAACAACTCATACAGCAAAATGTATCTATTTCAAACGCATGGTGCAAATGTAACTATCCCACAAATCATTAGGGTGATCTATTGCATAACGAAAGAAAACGGGAGGGGGAGAATATTAAAATTATGCTAGCCGCCTAGGTTTTCTTCATCAAACACTTCGACCAAAACGATGCTCGCAGAAGCTAATTACATCAATTCGACAACATGCTGTAGGCATTGGCATCGATTTTCTGCACACGGCGCTCTCCCCAGAAACACTATCCATGCTATCCATAAAAAGCAAAGCACCGCCACAGCACATCCCCCTTTGACCTCCTAGGTTTTCAGAGCAACAAGAAACACTGGACTGCGCGGGACGGCACGGGAAAGAGGCTGGGACTCGAAAACGGACAAATGGAAAAATGACTAACGGTGGAACCATTTAAACCATGAGAAAACTGAGCAAACTACTTTTGAACCTCACTAACACAAGGGGAAGACAGGTGCAGGCGGCATAACGGCTGCCTGGACCACCTTCATCCACTGCGCGCGGGTGAAATAATACGGCCGAGGTCAAGAAAAGATATTATGCGGGTTTTAAAGGAAAAAACGCCCCTCCCCCCTAACTGCTATTAGTTAACCTAACCGGGAAATCTCAATACGGGTGCAAAACATAAGAAAAACGACTATGGCACCTAGCCACGGGGGGGAAAAACTCCGTGCGCAGGTAGAATGGGAAACGAGGGCACAACCCTAGTAATACCCCGACCAAAGCAAACATCACCCAATCAAAAACCTTGAATAACAAGAGGTATGGCGATACCGAGCCTACCTGGCGGTGATGCACAGCTGATTGAGGCGACAACGGTTGAACTTCCACTTGACACCTGGACGCAAGCACATGCACGATAGTCCATGGAGCTCGAGGGATCGACAGCGCGGAGAGGACAACGACAGTTCAAGCCAAAATAAAACAATAGCATATTCCAAATCACCCTTCGTATATATAACAAGGTCGCACGTGCGAGGATACCTATTGGGCGGGGAACAAAAGTGAAATGGGCGGCGAGAATCCCAGACCTTCCGCAACGGCGGATAGTTCCCAGCATCAACTCACGCGCAACGACGAAAAGAGCGTGTAAACAAAAGATCGGGCGTCGGCGTGGACCTATATCGGAAGCCAAGAGCCCGCACTTCTCTACAACGGTGGGTATGCATAACAAACAACGTGCGTAACCCACATCGGCCACCCAGAGACTTTACATCGGAAAACTGAAACTCAGACCCGCCCGCAACGGCGGAGGGAATAGAAGGTAAAGAGATTTGATACATACGGATCGACGAGGAAACGAAACCTTGGAACCTCCAAATGGTCCGCAATGGCGGAGACCAAACGATAACCCACCCACAACGACGGCCACAGAGACACTCATCCTCTTCCGACTCAGAACAAAAGTCCACCCGCAACAGCGAAGAATCGTCAACCACCCGCAAAGGTGAAATACAAAGCAGGAAACCTCCGCAACGGTGGGAAGAACAAAAGACTCAACTCCCAATGAAGAATCAAAAACCATTCGACATGTCAGAGAACCGAAACTCACCCGCAACGACGAAAGTCAAAAAACTTAACTCCCGATTCACAACGGTTTCGAAAGATATGCAAAAACAACGACGAGCTCGATCAAGGATGGGATTATTTCAAGCATTAAAGGAGCAAAACAGATCGATTAATAGCAATTCAAAGTGCTGTAAAGCATTCCAAAAATCCATAGACCAAAAGTCACTAGACTGAAACCAGGAAGAAAACCAACTGATTCAAAGTAAAGGAGGGTCCTAAATTTTTTTAGAATTTTGGGAAATTGTTGCAGGCGCAACATAATGTAATATATTATATTAATTTTTGTGCACAAGCTACATGACAAATTTTTGTAAAGGAAAGGTTGGGGAAGCTCAAGAGGCAATGAGGGGCAGCCCAAGAGTTTTTTGCTTTTTGTATAAGTATAGGAGAATTTTAGATAGTAGGGAACTTTTTCAGACTATCTTGAGGAATTTTATTGTAAGAAGAACTAATTCATCTTATAATAAAGAGTTATATGTTTTCGGCTCGAGAAAGTTTTTTGGAGTTTCAAATGTTTGCCATGGGCTGGTTGGATGTGAACTATTTCTTTTTCAGCTTGTTTCCATGAACTGTGAGATCATTCTAACCTATTGAATTATTTCATGTTATTAATGTACTCTTGTTTATTTTTGTGAAATTTCGACATTTGTGGTTGAGTAATGAATGTTTTAATTAACAATAAGCTAACTTGTTGTTCATTTTTCTATTGATATTCATGTGTTCAGGAATGTTAACAACTATCTGTGATTTTCTTTACGCATGCAATACAATACATTACTCACCATTAATTACAGTTTTTCTCCCTAGGGATAGGTTAGTGAGTGTTAGTTAGTTTCTCTTTGTTTTGTGATTTAGAAGCAAAAGAGGTAAGAACCTACGCATCACGTTGTGACCCTCCTCGTTATCTCCATCGCATGCATTTAGTTAGGCACCTGCACATCATACATAAAGATAAAAAACTAAAAAAATATACACGGTGAATCGGGCTGTAACCTGTAAAACACTTTAATCGTTACTTGACCTACAGTAGCTGGACTGTAAGCCGGACGGATTCCCCATACCAAACAATAACGAGATAATTGGGAACGTTTATTGGGGAGAATCCCTACTGTTGTTACTTGCGATTTCCCAGGCTCCAACAGACACTTAGCTCTTGCTCAAGCTGAGTTTGCTTATAATGATTCACCTAATAGAAGTACATGTATGAGTCATTTTCAGATTGTATATGGATTGCACTCGAGGGGAGTGTACAAACTTAGAAATTTGGGAGGACAGGAAAGAAGAAGTGCAGATGGTGAAGATTTTGCATCCAGTATGCATGAGCTACAAGAGAATGTTAAGAAGAAATTATAGGGAAGTGTAGAAAATACAAGCAGAGAATAGATTTGAAAAGAAGAGAAGTTAATTTTTAGGTTGGAGATTTAGTGATGGCCTATCTTAGGAAAGAGAGGTTTCCTAAGGGAACCTATAAAAAATTAAAGTTAAAAAAGATTGGACCTTGTAAAATTTTGAGGAAGTTTTCTGCTAATGCTTATGAAATAGAACTTCCTTTTGATCTTCAATTTTCTCCAATTTTTAATGTTTAAGATATCTATCATTTTAAAGGTTCAGGTGTTTAGGCAGAAGAAAGAACTTTAGGTGAAGATGGTTCATCTATATATTGGCAAGGACAGTTACCACAGAAGGAACAACCCCAAGTTGAAGCTATACTTGACAAAATGATTTAAAAGAGTACTAGGGACAAATTATTTTCAGTATTTGGTCAAGTGGAAGGATCATCCTTCTGAAGATTCAGCGTGGATGGCATAAATAGAGATTTCCAAGTACCATGTACACCCTGAAGACTTATTGAAGAATTATTTTCTTCCCCAGAGTATGATGCAGGAGCATCGAGACAAAGTCCTCTGTTTGTTGAATAAGCAATCAATGCTATTATTGCGTTTCCATGTAATCAATTCTAGAAGGATAGGGTTAGTTGTTAGGGTTTATTTTGATTGTAATAACTGACAATTTGGCACTGTTGTCCTCGAATATTGCAAGAGGTTGCTGGATGATAGGTTAGTTATAGATTTCCTTTCTTAGGGGTTTAGATCCTGTTGTTGTGGATCTGACAGGATTGTTTTGGTCATATTTAATTGTAATTGATCTAAGTATGCGAAGAGAGGAGAGTAGGAGAGGAGGAGAGTGGAGTGAGTGTGTGTGAAAGATATGTAAGTGTGTTGGTTGTTGATTGAATGGAGAACATAGCTTGAATCTTTGCGCAATTGTTTGTATATGGAATGTCTTCTTTCGATAACCAAAAACATAGATTTACACTCTCAATGTGCATGATTCTCACTCTAATAATCCATTCAAGAGTTCTCAAATATAGTGATACAATTTCCACACAGTTAATTGATCAATCCATGAATCAATTCAACTGTCCCAGTCTGAGTCAAAATTTGTGAAAATTTTAGATCGACAGTTGTGGTTAAGTTCCTCAACAAAAGAGGACAAATCCACAAAATTAGATTGAGACCCGCAATCTGCAACAGATCGACGGTCGAGAGCGAGGCCGTAAAGAATCAACAGTTCGGAAATACCTAATCGCGGAAGCCCAAATTTGGAAAAGTGGGAAGGAGGATCCGTAATCTACAGTTCACATGCGGAAAGGATTGTTGCGACCGCAAAGTTTGCGGAAGTTTAGTTATGAAAGTTTGTGAACCCGTAATTCGCAAATTGTAGAAAAGAGCCTTGCAGAAGAGGTCTTGCGGAAAAAATCCTTGCAAAAAAGGTCTTGTGGAAAGGAGCTTGCAGAAAGAGTCTTGCAGAAAGATGGTTGTGGAAGACTCAATTATGGAAATTGAGTTGCGGAACCAATCTTGCGGAGAACTCAATTGCCGAAAGATTGAGTTGCAGAAACTCAAGCTTGCGAAAAGGTGGAGTTGCGGAAGGACCGAGTTACAGAAGGGAATTATTGCAGAATCAATCTTGCGGAAGGGGATTTTGATCAACATTTCAGGTTGATTAAGAGAATTTTAGGTCTGGTATATTTCATTTTCCATCAGATTTGGAGGCAACCATTCAAATTCGGGAAATAATTGGGGCATTAAGAAGAAGACAAGTGTCATAGGAGTTACTAAACCACTAAGATGAGTTGGAGGAATCCCATGGAGAGAAATTTGACCTTACAAGGCGTAAGGAAGTTAATAAAATGATGTCTTGAGGAATGATAATAGATTTTGATAATTTTTTAATTGGCCTTTGACATTTTGGAGATGTTTTGCTTGTCCATTGCACGATGGGTGTTTACTCTCCCTGCTGGAACCAATTTCGAGGGATAAATATTCCTTTCTAAGTTGGTTGATGGAGAGGCCATTCAAACCTCTCAATGGAGCTTATTGATGGTGTTTAGTTGCAGGTTGAAGGTCCATACAGTTTGAGTTCTCGTCTATCTCCCTCTTCTCTCATTCCTACTTCACCATTCCTCCATACTCTTATGTTGATGGCACACTTGTTGGAGTAGTGCTTGCGCTATGTTGAGTCTATTTGATTCCCAAGCTTGGGTATATGATGTATGGATTTGTACTCTTATGTCCATATGCTTTGTATCTTGAAATCTAAGCAATCCATATGTGAAAAACTTGCATTTCCATGCTATTAAACCACTAGTTTTCATGTATTTGGATTCCATCTTGAAAGAGTTGTATCTCAGATCTATATAAATGAATTTCTTTGATGTTTAATGTTGTTGGGGAAGCCATTTGTATGATGTAGATGGTCTCTAAATGTTATGTCATTCTTTGAACTATTTACTCTAGTTTACATTTGGGCGAGTTTGCTATAATACTACTTTTCATATGTCCATTGGCATGTCTCCTTTCAAAGTGCTTTATGGTTATGATGCATCCAATTTTATTCACCACATCTTTGGTGATAGTAGAGCTCCAAAATCTAAGGATTCTATTGAATAAAGTCAAGATATTTTGAAGGTTTTGAAAGATAACTTGCAGGTTTCCCAAAACCAACAAAAATAATATTCAGATCAACATACAGGAGAGACATTTCCATAGAGGAGAGGCATTTCCAAGTGAATGACTTGGTTTATTTGAGGTTTCATCCCTACAAACAAACCTCCTTAAAAGGAAAAGGTTCATAAAAGCTCAAACCAAGATTTTATGGTCCCTACAAAGGGATTCGAAAAGTGGGAGAAGTGGGCTATGAATTGGAACTTCCAAAAGGAAGTAAAATCCATAATGGATTTCATATTTCATGCCTTAAAAAGGTGATAGGTCAACAAATTTCAGTTTTAGAAACATTACCTTCTTTGGATAATGGAGGACAACTCATTCTCATTTTAAAAAGAATAGCGAAGACAAGGGAAATAAAGCTAAGGAGCAGGACGATAAAGGAATATTTGGTACAAAGAAAGGGTTTCCTAGTGAGGAAGCCACTTGGGAAGATGAACAAATTTTGCACCATCCAAACTTGGAATTGCTTGAGGACAAGAAATCTTGGGTCGGGAGGACTGTCATGTCCCCATCCAAATAAGACTACTTGTAAATAATATTTCACCAACCTACTAGTTCCCTAGGTTGAGGTGGAGACATACATTTTGTAATAAGGGAGCTATAGGACCCAAAAGGACCTTAGTTTACCATATTTACATTAAATTGGGTTACATAAATAATAAATGTTAAGAAAATAAGGTGGCATTGGTTCATGGAGACAATTAGAAGCTTGTGGAGTCTCTAGGTGACTAGATTCCCCCCCACACTTGGCATGACCTTCATCCAAATTTGAACCCATGAGGAATGTAACGTTCTTAGAAGGCGATGTGGTGTCAAATCCTATCACGAGCCAAAAAAATTGAATTAGGAGAGGAGAGTAACTCCCATGGAAGAGGAAGAGACTAAGAAGACAATCTGTGCCACTTGGGAGGAGATTCCATGCTGTCCATGCCAACAATGTTGGACATTGGGTTCAACACTCCTCGTGAGTTTTGTGACATGGACTAATCGAATCCTGAGATCCTAAACCGGGTGATTGTGGCAGAGATTAACACTTGCGGGTTTTGGTTTAACAAAAATCGTGCGTCGAACAAATGGTATTAGAGCAACAAGTTAAGGGTTTGAAACTACCTCGACTTGCGTTGGGGGGAAGATTGTTGGACATTGGGTTCAATGCTCCTAGTGTGCCATTGTGTCTAAAATTTTTATTGACCTGACATAGTTATTTCACAAGTGTCATAATGACTAGGTAGTGACAAGCTAATGAGAAGAAATGATAAAGTGACATGATTGGGTTAGTAAAGGAGAAGTTGATGACACATGGATTACAACAGTTACAACTGAGATGACAAGTGATAGATGAAATGTAGTAAGTCAAGAATATGGGATAGATCTTGAAGATCCTTTTCAAATGCTTCATCATTACTTCAGTAGAGTCGAATGGCCATCAAGCAAGACATGCATTTATGCAATTGTCAAAAACTTCATCAAATCACCATGTGTGGGTTTCAAGGATAGTCAACAGGAAATGTGTAATGTGTTTAAATGCATCATCCACCAACAACATCAAATGTCTGCAAGGTATGTCCATGATCTCTTCAAGCATGCTTGTTTTATTTATGTCTGAAGTCTGAAATCGTTATCTCTTGGGATGCTTAAGGTATTGATGGCAAAGTATGAATGCTTGTCTTCAATTCTTGTTTGGACTAAGTATTTGTTTTAGTCATTATGTCCTTGGTTCCATCAACAAGACCCAAACCACATATAAGGGTTCCATGACCCTAAAAAGCCACAAATGACCACAGAATGGGTCATTTTTCCTTCTTGCCAAACTACCATATCCTTCTTGCCATGTCATCAATCTTTGTCATTAATGTATTGGCATCAATGACAACCATACTCAACAAAATCCCCCTTTGTCATTGATGGAAAACCTCATCAACTCTTCCCCTTTGACATTATTGACAAAGGGTCAAAAACTTATCCATCAAAGACTTCATGCTCCCCCTTTCATGTAGACTTCTTTATTTGCTGAGTTGTCTACCCTTTCTTCTATGGTCTCCTTCCTTGTCCCCTTGAGATTATGGAAGAACCTATTCTACGTTGTTCTCTCCTTTGAACTAAACTTGGCTTTGATATTTTTGACTTCTACTGTAATAGAGCAAGGCTACTTCAACTATGCATACAATTATTAATTCTGGTTTTCTCTAAAGGTACCAGAAGATCTTTAAGTTGGGTCAAATTTGTACCAAAAATCTGCTTAAGAAAGTGACTAAAGATTCCGTCTAGGTGTTTGAAATATGCTTCACAACTTCTAAACAATTCATTGAGTTGTCATTAATGGTTTTTGACCTCGAATCAGATTTCAAACTTCAGTCTTCAGAGCTTCTACTAACTTCAGGACTGCCTTAATAACTTAGTCATCAAGTATACTTCAAAAATTGGCTTCATCAGAACTCTTCATAATTAATTTGACTATGACAATTGTTTGCAAAAATTCAAATACATTTCATAACCAACCAAAATGATCCTTTGAGGCTGTAGATGTTAATGCTTATGCTACTGCCAAAACCATTACTTCTTGTGTGATGCAATGACCCTTATTTGTTGTACATTTCACAACCATTTGATCTCATGTAAATTATCCTTTGGATACTTGAAACTTGATGTATTGTAGGCTATTTTGAATCTTCAAACATCACAAACTTTAGTGTTTGATGATCACTTCGTAGATCTGCAGCTGCATCCATATGCTTAGCAGTACTTGGATGCCTTCAAGATGCTCTCACTAGTGGATAAGAATCATCTAGAAAATTCATAAAAGATAAGCCTTGGTTGTCCACTGTAATCATCCTTCAAAGATAAACAATCAACACATGTGAAGCCATTGTCAAGCCTTTGCAGTCTTCTTCAAGACTACAACAAAGTCTACAAGGTTAGCAACAAAACTTCATTAAGTTTGGAATTAGATAAGGTCTGTAATAGAAGCTTTTCATACTTAGCCAACTTGTCTGCAAGTAACTTCTTGGCTAAAAAATATACTCCAATCCTTTGGGAGAATTATTCTTTGACCAAATGACTCATTCTTCCTATGAGTTCAATGCCAATTTTTGAATGCCGAGGGTTTATCTAGCATGTGCAAGATGCATGGAATCCTTATGTTATCTTTTGTCCACTGTATAGACCTTCACTTATGCTTGATTTTTGGCTTCTTAGTGTTGGTTTTACTATACTCTTTAAGCCTCCATATGTCAAGGGTTTGAGACCCTTATAACCACGGGGTTTTTACAAATCAGAATTTGACACCCTCTTACTCCCATGCTTCATAAACTTTTATTAAAGATGCTTGGTGTTGATGTGTTGGTTTAATTAGGCTTCAAGTCTTCCTTTAACTATGTCTAAAATAGTTGTCAAACATATATTTTGAGTATACTCCAAATATGCATGAACATCCTCATAAACAAGGCCAAGAAAGTGTCCTTAAAATTTTCCCTTGACTGTCATACAATTTTCTTTCAACAAAATTCTGTCTATTTTAGAAGGGTTCCCAAATCTGATCTTAAATACAATTCCTACATGATCCACTCAGATTGAAAATTTGTATCAAAACAATTCTCGAGGATTGTATGAATGTTTTGATGACAAAAAATTCTTGGTTGCAACTATGATCTTGGGAGCTGTCCTTCTTGAAAGAGCCATCATGAACCCTGTTTGGTTCATCACCAAGGCTTGGAAATGTCAACCTTTCTTCAAGTGAAGATACTAATTCCACAATGGTATGATCATCATAGTTAACACCTTCTGATTCTCAAGTGGGATACATTTAACAAGGCCACTGATTATACAAGAAGTCCGCATCAGGATGTTTCTGAAAATTTGTTATAAGGCCCATTTGAAAGTCAATCCTAGCTTATGAGAATTGGCAAATCTTTCTCGATAGTGTTTTTGTTTCTGTTGACTTCGGAGCTTCCACTTTTATTTTTAACTATCTTAGATTGGTCTTGGGAATCATTTGCTTTGTTCTCCTATTCTTCTCACCATACTGCTACCCATATCAACATCCCAATTGTAACCATACTCCTTGGACATGTTTTGCTTGGAGTAGAAGTTATTTCCCTTGAGTCCATTCTATAAACTACATGGACTGAAGGTGTGCCAAGATCTTTGAAGGACCTTAGGCTTGGCCTATCAAAAGGAAACCATTTTCCTTGCACAAATTGACTTGATTCATATCTAGCAAAACATTCTTTTTCTTCCATGCTTGGGAATGTTCTTGGCTGTGACCACTTGTCCTTTGAGCTTCAAATATTCCTGCATTATTGTGCTTCCAAGATTCATTGGATTTCCTTGCTTATGTATATGAAGAGCTCATCCTGGGTTGTCTTCTTGGACTAGAACATTCTTGGGCTTTGTGACCAAACCCACTACAGTTTTAACATCTCATTGTGTGACAATTTGCAGCGACATGGCCAATATGGTTACAAGTCCATTATTTAACCTTGTCATTGGGACTTCCAACACTTCTTCTTTCATAGAATGTACAGTCCATAGCCTTGTGACCAAAAACCATTTCATGAATAGCTATAATCATTGAATCTATATTCATACTTGGATACCTGGTTCCACTTTGATGATGTATCTTTTCTGAACTTGCTTTGAGGAGTGGGACTAACTCCTTGATGTTTTTTTGATCTTTTGAGTTCTTCTTTATTCTATGTAGGTACATGAGGAGCAGCTTGGCCTTCATTTTTGGAGAATGAGGGACTTGCCTCATACTTGCTAGGTGTCCATGTGTCTGCTACTAACTTTTCTTTTTTCGAGTTGTAGCAAAGGCCAAGATTTATCAAAAGGTGATCTTTGGAAGTCCAAGATATTATCCAAGATGATTGAGCTGTTCCTGAACTTCAAACATGCATTGAAATTTTCACTTGTCTTTCTGAGACCAGCTACTTCCATCTCAATATTTTGACATTTCTCCTCCTTCTCATCCAATTTGTCTTTCAATACTTCCTCTGTCCTTTTGGATTCTTCTAGCCGATTCTTCGGCTCAACATCTGCCTTCCTTATTTCTTCAAGTTCTTCACCAGACTCTTCTTGTTCTTCTATTTTATTGATCAATTCAGTATTTAGTCTTTCAACTTCATCTTCTTTGTCTTCAAACTCATCCTGTAAACTTGTCTTCTTGTGATTAAGTTTCTTGAACAGATCCATAGACTTCCCATGGTACTTTTTGAAGGACCCCAAAATATTTCTTTTAAGTCTCAAATTGTATCTGAGATCAATGTTTTCTAGAAGGTGTGCTAGGACATATTTCTTTGCTTCTTCAAGATAATCTCCAATGTTATCACAATCACTGCTACTGTAATCAGAAAGATTCTTGCCTTCACTGGTGTCTGATGCGCGCTCCTCCTTTTCTTATTTCTTTTAATCTTTAGTATACTTGACTTCTGCTTCAATCTTTGTATATTGGTTTCTTCCTTGATACTCACTTTCCAGCTTGAACCATAGGTCTTTGGTTGAAGTGTGTTCTCCTACATTATCTCTAACAAAAATTGAGAGTCCATCCATAAGAAACTTCAATGCAATGGAATTTTCCTTCTTGGCATCCTTCTGTGCAGCTAGCTTTGTCTTCTTCTTGGACCGAGCATGTAGATTGACCACAATCTCCCATACACCAATTTCTTCAAGTGAGCTTTCATCTTACTTCTCCATCCGAAGTAATCGGTCACATCAAGTACTGGAACTTCATCATTGCTGGGGGACTCTGCCTTTGCATCCATTGTGTGTTTACGAATCTCCTTCAAGCTAGTTAGGCTTGTGGTGAAGGATGAATCTCATACTAATTGTTAGACACGATGACACACTGAGAGGGGGGGGTGAATCAGTGGGCCAACACTTTTTACCAATTTCACTTCTTCAAATGTTTAAACAAATATCATCATGTGTATACAATCGAGTTCATCAAAATTAATCAATCACATAGATCACAAAAGACACATTTGAGATAAACTTTTAAAATTTATTATATCAAATTTGTATTGGTTACATTGAATGCCACCACCTTAGGGTCTGCATCAAATTCAACTGACTGAGAAGCATCAACTTCTATGCCAAGACCCTGGTTGTTTTTTCTTAGTTCCAACTAAGAAAGAGGTTGCAAGACCTAGCTTGCAATTACATATGAATTCTGCCACATCATCTATATATTGTCACTTGTCATCTCAACTGTAGCAGCTGTAACTCCCATGTCATTAAATTTTCATTATGTTATCAATCATTGCACTTGTCATCAATCCTATTGTTGTCAATAACATATCTCTCTTCCCAACAACACTGATCTTTAGTCTCTGCTCATGTCTTCAAGGATATGTTTGTCTTCTAGGGTCATCTCATGTCCATAATATGGTATCCAACATAGATTTGTCATGCAAGACTAAAAAAACCAGTAGATTGACTGCAAACATGACATCAGTGGACCACTACTTCTGACTACACAAAGGATCAATCCATCTACTGTTGTGATAACGAAAAAAAAGAACCACTTCACAAGTACTGCGTTGACTACTTGCTGCTAAGAATTTTAGAGCTAAAAGATGATCCACCGAAATATTCCTCAGATGGTGATATGCTAGAAATTTAGAGGTCAACCAGTGATGCTTCCTTAGACACCTGAAAATCATAGAGATAAGTAATATCACACCAAAAAAAATATGTTAGTTGTTGCGTTTATCTCTACTGCTGCTTTTTTCTCTGTGGCTGCCATAGTACCCACGAATTTCAGAGCTAGAATCGAGTTTTTCTTTGCCACATAAATAATGATGTTTGAATGGTTATTTATACTGGTTTTCCATCATTATTTGGAGCCCACATACTAAGAATTCATCAAATTTTTTATTTAATAAATTAATTGTACTTTACTGGGTTGACTTGTCATCAAGACCCTTTTTGGTTGTTTTTCCCATTATTTTAAAAGGCTATTAAGTGGACTATGTATGCTTGCGTTAGGTGGGATGCCACAACATCCTTTAAAAAGGTTTGTTAAGTGTTTCAAGAATATGGGATAGAGCTTTAAGAGCCTTGTCAAATGCTTCATCATTACTTCAATAGAGTCCAATGGCCATAGAGCAAGACATGCATTTATGCAAGTGTCAAAACTTAATCAAATCAACATGTGTGGGTTTCAAGGATAATCAACAGGAAAGGTGTAATGTGTTTAAATGCACGGTCCACCAACAACATCAAATTTCTGCAAGGTATGTCCACAACCTCTTCAAGCATGCTTGTTTTATTTATGTATTTAAGTATGAAATCGTTATCTCTTGGGCTGCTTAAGGTATTGATAGAAAAGTATGAATGCTTGTCTTCAATTCTTGCTTGGACTAAGTCTTTTTTCTAGTCATTATTTCCTTGGTTCCATCAACAATACCCATACCATATCTAAGGGTTACATGACCCCATCAAACCATAGATGACCATATAATGGGTCATCTGTCCTTCTTTCCAGACTACCATGTCCTTGCCATCTCATCAATCTTTGTCATTAATGGCTTGTCATCAATGACAACCATACTCAACAAACAAATGATGAAAGATTCTATGACAAATATGACAAATTCAGATGGGATTACAAACCTATGAAAAATATGACATGACAGGGCTAAAAATAGCCACCAATAAGGCACATTTGGGAGTTAGAGACAACCATTCAAATTGGGGAAAGAATCGGAGCATGAAGAAGAAGATAAGTGTCATAGGAGTTGCTAAACCACTAGGATGAGTTGGAGGAAGACCATGGAGGGAAATTCGACTTAGGAGGCCTCATGAAGTTAATAAAATGATGTCTTGAGGAAGTATAATAGCTTTTGATCATTTGTTAATTGGCCTTTGGAATTTTGGAGAGTTTTTGCTTGTCCATTGCACGATGGGTGTTTAATCTCCTTGCTTGAACCAATTTCGAGGGAGAGGGATTAATTTCTAAGTTAGTTGATGGAGAGGCCATTCATACCTCTCAATGTAGATTATTGATGGTGTTTAGTTGCAGGTTGAAGGTCCATACAGTTCGAGTACTAGTTTATCTCCCTTTTCTCTCATTCCTACTTCACCATTCCCCCATACTCTCATCTTGATGGCGCATTTGTTGGAGTGGTGCTTGCTCTTTGCCGATTCTATTTGATGCCAAAGCTTGGGTGTATGATTTATGGATTTTTACTTTTATTCCCGTATGCTCTATAACTCAAAATATAAGTAATCCATATATGAAAAGCTTGCATTTCCATGCTATTAAACTACTAGTTTTCATGTATTTGGCTTCCATATTGAAAGAGTTGTATATCGGATATGTATGAAGGAATTTATCTGATTTTTAATGCTGTTGGAGAAACCATTTGTATTCTGTAGATGTTCTTAAATGTCGTCTCATTCTCTGAACTATTTACTCTACTTTTCATGTGTCAAAATCGAGCTTGTAATGCCATTTTTCCTTAAGCAATTTTCATAAAAGTTGTCATACGAATGTTGAAAATTATAATCAGTTTGAAGAGATAATAACCATGTTTAATGACAAGCCTTGATGTCTAATATTCATCCCCATACTCTGTTCTGAAATTTAGGAGGGTCGTACTTGAGTTGGGAAGCCAATTTGGCCTACACCCTTGTGGCGAATTTGACCTCAATTTACTAGGACATTTGCACTTTCTTTCATTAGTCCCAAACCAAGTTGTAGAATATTAAAGTTAGATCCAAAGTGTTTATAGGTCATCTTGGGATCTACTAAGATTCACCATACCATTTCATTTCAATTTTGGGACCATTTCGAGTCAGTTGGAAGCCCCTATAGCCATGACTAGTTAAGCCCAAATTTGCCCCAAATTGCATTTTTTTCCAATATTCCAAGTAGGGACATTACATGACTACCAAGAAATAAGTATTGATTTCCACAGATTATTGTCATGATATTTTCAATATTTTGCATGTCCTCTTCATGACTTGTTTCTTTTTACTATTAAACACATAAGAACTTAGTGAGGCCATTGCTTCCTCCTTCTAAGGCGTTAAACACCCAAACCCAAGTTCCGATAGTGGGAGGTGTTCTCCCATTATGGTGGGGGAACTTGTCCCAACTTGCATAGTTCTAGAGGTTTGATACTCATTGGTATCATCCCCTCTTGTGGGTTGTTCTTCTTTGCTAGCTTGCTGCTCTTATTGTTGATTGTTTTGTTCCTGCAACTTTTTTAGTCTCTTCCACAATTCTAGTTGTCTCTGTTGCGGTTTTGATCGTTTCTGCTTCTAGTTTTTTCTTTTTTCCCTCTTCCTCTTTCCATATAGCATCTTCTCTCAGTTTGACTTCTTCCTTTTTCTTTAGTTCTTTTTTCTTTGCTTCCATTAGAGGAAATTTTGGGTCTAAAATGGCCCTTATAAGAAAACGAGCCCACAATAAATTCTTGTGAGTTAGAATTCAAGAACCAATAAAATTTCAATAAAATGAGTTAACCATAATGGTTGAATTGACATATTTATCATAAAAAAACTATTTTTTATTTGTATTTTCAACATATCTCCTTGTGTTTTTACTCAAATTTTGAGCGAGAGGGCTCGTTGGATGCGTAATTAAATTACACATCCAATGGGTACCCACACTGCATAATTTTGACTGACACCACTACCCCAAAAACAAGAAATACCTGAAAAAACATGTTGATGACATCATCATCACGTTTTTTTAGGTATGGCCCTCCTAAGGAAAATAATAAAATAATTGTTAAAATAATAAAATAATAATTATTAATTTTGGAGGAAGAAAGAAAAAAACTACTTTTTTTTGTTCGTATTTTCAACATATCTCCCTGTGTTTTTACTCAAATTTAGAGTAGGGGTGCTCGTTCCATACTTTCTACGGACCTCCCTACCCCAAAAACAAGAAATACCTAAAAAAACCTGATGGTGGTACCCACATCGTATACTTTTTACAGACCGCACTACCCCCAAAACAAGAAATACCTGAAAAAATGTGATGATGACATCATCATCACATTTTTTTAGGTATTTCTTGTTTTTGGGGTAGGGAGGTGCGTAGAAAGTATGGAACGAGCACCCCTGCTCGAAATTTGAGTAAAAACACAGGGAGATATGTTGAAAATACGAACAAAAAAAAGTAGTTTTTTTCTTTCTTCCTCCAAAATTAATAATTATTATTTTATTATTTTAACAATTATTTTATTATTTTCCTTAGGAGGCCCATTTTAGACCTCAAATTTCCTCTAATGTTGATTTTCTTTCTCCTCCTTCACTTTGGTGGTAGCTCTTTGCCTAACCTTTGCGACAATTCTTCCAAGGTCTAGGGTCTTCAAAATATCTCCTCACCTTGGACAAATTCGTGCAAATAAAAGAAGTTAAATTTGCACGAGTCGCAGTGTTCCTTCTCCCAAATATCTTTCTTCGAAAATGGAACACACTACTCCATCTTGACTTGGGTTGTATATTGATAGTCCTAATGCTGTAATTCCCAACCACTAGGGGTTTATGGGGGCCACATGGATTTCTTATTTATCGATAGAGTTGATATAATACAATCTATATATTTTTGATATGCAACCTTTGTCAAGACCACTTTGTTATTCACGTACCTAGGAAGTATATGGGGTGGATGAGAGCATTGATAGACTCTCAAGTATACATGGTCCTTTGTAAGGTACCAATCTCCTTGATCAACCTTTATCAATACCACCTTGTCATTCACATACCTGGGAAGTATGTGGGATGAATGAGAGGACTGATAGACTCTCAAGTATGCATGGTCCTTTGTAAGGTACTAATCTCTTAGATAAACCATACCCTCGAATGCGGTGTTTGACATGCAATTGGACATTTGTTTGTGGATTGATGTATATAAAGGCCTCATAAAATCCTCACTTGTATTTGGATAATTGCTAGTTTACTTATGCTTCGATAACAATTTTGCAATAGACATGCACGAGAGGTTCAAAAGGTAGCCACACCCATCCCATTCATTGGAAAGAGTTAGAAAGATAGATAATGCCTACAAGGCACAAAGACATGTAGAATTAAGTAGCTTGATCTAGTTGTGGGTTTCATAATGTTATGATTGCTTGTGTCATATTTACAGATAGGATTAGTCCCTAGTTAAACCTAGACCTATGAGTGATCACTAAGTGAAGTATTCGAATCCATGCTTCATAAATGTTGGAGGCATCTTATTCTCCATATAATTGAGCTAATAGGATGGATTCCACTTAATAAGGAATCTTGAGGATATGAGTTATGTTTGGGCCCCTTTTTGATTTGGCCTTGAACTTTTTGTATCTCACCCACCAACTAGAGAAGGATGCATGAATATCTAGTTGTATTTGATTAAACCATTCATCGATGAGGTGGATTGTCACTGATGGGAACTTGTAGTAGATATTGATGTTGTATGGTTGAAACAATGTAAAGGACTTAGTATCATCAACGTTGGTGGTGAATTGTTTTTCCACCTTGACCTTAGGGAGGATCCAAGAAACTATCTTGGAATATAGGAACATAGTTGGTTCAAATTCCACAAGATGAAGCTTTGATATTTTGATATATATCCATGCCATCTATGTATTCTAATGGAATAGTTGGGTAGTGTTGGCCCGATTTTCTGACTTAGGACAACAAGGAGATTAAGCCCACACAAGCAGCTTAAAGCAGCTCCCGGTGTGTTTGGGATAGAAAAATCTCGCAGGTTATGGTCCTGCTACCAACTGAATTTTTCTCTTAAGGAGAAACTAAAATTCAGTAAAAATCTATCCTAATGTTATTTCTATCTAAATAAACCCTAAAATTAGTTTTCAGCTACCTAAGTTATCCTACAATTGCTTTCTTAAGGAAATTCTTCGATTTTGAGGATTTTATATTTAATATTCTAAATATAAAAGACTATTAAAATTATTCTAAAATTACACAAATTCTATTTAACAACTGTTAAATATAAACTACACTATAATAACACTAATTAAACTATCCTATCCCAACTGAGAGCAATTTAAATATTATATTAATTATTAATTAATATAATGATGAACAAAAAGATAAAGGAGTAAGATCTAAATGAAAATATTTAAACCATCCACACTAAATCATTCTGCTATAAGATACCTTGACAGAGAAATTGAAATAAGCAATTACTTTGAATTTTTCTGAAATGTTTAATTTATTAACAACTAATAAACAACATTAGATATTTGAATAAAAGATAATGTTCAAAATGAAATCATCGCAAAAATACAAATGAGATCAAACATACATAAATATATATATCATCATATCTTGAATTTTCAATAAAACACTGAGTAATTCAACTATAATAACATACTAATTCAAATAATAATATTGTGTTGACAAAGTGTAATATCACATAATGAGTACAAGCATAACCAAGTATACTGCATCAATATTATAAACATAAGATTATATACTGAAATATAAAAAGAGTATCCAAAATAATACCGATCAACGATATCAGTCTGAAAATTTCCAGTCACATTCCACCTCTGAAGATAAAACCTCAGTTAGGAACCAAATAAGTACCAAAATAATATTTCAATGCTGTCTCTCTTCTGTCACTTCATCCCCCTTTTTGCATAAAAATTACCAGTTTATATAATCCTACTAGTCTTTTGATTCAGTTTTTTCATAAATGCTGTATGCAATACTATAGGAGTCCTATCACTATTAAAGTGCATCAAATCTCTTCAACAGACACTTGTCACTAGAAGATAAGAATAATAAAAAATGACTAGCCTGAAACATTTGCTAATTTAAAGGAACTGGCACATTCGTGGCTATGTTGAAATTCCAATCTTCAAGAAGCATCAATGTCTTCCAACTAAAATCCAGAATATTCTGTATTTGCTGAGGATAGTAATACCATGTCCACCTATTTAAACAAACATGAGAATCTTATTAAAAATTAATTTTAACAGAAATAACAAAAGAACAATAAATTATGTGCGTGCCTGTAAAATATGCAATTTTGCAGGCATGCATAAAAAAAACTTTTATTACCTGTTGACAGAGAGATAAGCCATATAACTGAAAACAGAAACAATCATCAGGTTCTACTTTGTAAATTTATCACTCTTCTGGCTTCAGAGAGTTTGGCTTTGAGCCTGATGATTACTAGCTTCTGTTGTTCTACTTGTTCAAGCAAGTGTTGGTTTGTATCTGATTTTTTTGCTTTCTTGTATTGGTTCTTCTTGATGTTCATCTCCTTCCATCTGTTAATCCAGTTTAATAACTCTTCCCTGAATGTCTTATTTTCCACCTCTTTCAAGGCTGCGTTAGCTTGACACTCTTTTAGTTCATTTTTCAATTCTACAATTTTAGTCTCATATACCTTGTCAAGGACCTGTTGGAGAGTTTCTTCCTCCTTGTCATGACACGAATCATCTGCTTGAGAAGAATCAAGATTTTCTATATCTTGACCAGGTGATGGAAAGCTCATAAAAGATGGCTTGGGGCCTGAACCGTAAGCATCCATACATGATGGAGCAGCTTCAAACTTACCTGACTCTGTAATATCTTTAGCCAATTTTTCATGATTATTCTCTATAAGAGTAGGTTCATCCATATGCATGGTTTCGGGACCCAATGATGGAACATCATCCTCAAGATGGACAATCACTGGCCGAGTACTCTGTTGAGTGGCCGTAGCAACATAGGTTGTAGGTGTATTATTCATACTTCTAGTAATTCTTCTTGTACGAACAAACACAAGATCATTTGATTCAAAACCCCCTTTGTCACAACATACCTACGCTAACTGCTCTAGTTTACGCATGGAATCATCACCATGTTTTCGAGGAGTATATAGTTCAGAGGGGTTTTCATAATTAACATCATCAACATCTTCGTTTTTGGTTAATTTGCCCTCTGCCTTTGTAGGTGTACTAACGCACTTGTCAGATAGGGATTGGTCCAAGGTTGTCTTAGTGTAACGGGGAGCTACATTCACGACCCCATCATCACTGATACAAGTACTTATAGGTGGATTTGCTTCCTGAAGCTCTTTATCCTTTGATTCAGCCTTATGAACATCACCAATTTCAGATTTTACTAAAGCCTTATGTTTCCTACGGGTTTTGGGGGGAGGGTTTGGCCAATACTGAGTTGGCCCTAATTGACGTTCAATCAAAAACTCATCCCAAGATTTACAACTAAGAGATAGTTGATGCTGCATTAAGATTTTAAATAGACCATGATGGAACAGACTTCTATCAGGATTACCTATGGTAGTTTGTACCGAATGAGCCATTTTATTCAGACTTTGCAATAGGTAAAATGGAAGATTAAGTTTAAATCCTTTCAATGCTAACAGTATTCATAGGTGATAATAATGTAGATGAGAGAATCGTCCATCACATGATACGTACCTGACCAAGATTTCATAGAATGCTCACCATTTTGGCTTCAGAAACTTAACCGAAACCCCAACCTTCAATTTTGCACTAGCCGACAAGGGAAACAACAAGGACTAACATTTCTTCTTATTCATTTTCCCACCTTTAAACCATCGCTCTCCAGTTTGAGGGAGTTTCGTAGCTTCTGCAATTTTATCTTCATTAATGATAAACTTGAAATCTCCAATCTGGGCTACATTTTCTTTAAAACTCAAAGCAAACTGTTTAGTAACCTCTATGTTATGGCCACTAAAACACTTGAAGAACTAACCCCATCCAATCTTTTCAAATAACAAAGCAACTTTCTCATCAGCTTCAACAAGCTCCGGTCCTGAAATTTCAAATCGACTAAGCGGAGCCATAGCTCCCTCACTACTACTCTGGTTACGAATTGAAATGAATGGAGTCGTGAAGATGGAAGGGATAGGCACCTAGGTATAAGACATTACATGAAATGTCAAATCCTCACATGCTTCATATCTGACAGAGATGAGAGCTCCAACTTTGGCCATTTTAACCAAATTTGGAGATGATTAACACAACAACCAATTCTTTTGCTATGATAAATGAAAGACTAGCCACGACTAACTGAAACTCCTAACCAATCCTTCATATCGGAAATCATTCGATTTAGGGATTACAAATCAGAACATTTATGACATTAAATTTGGAATGATGAGCTCGTACATCATCATGAAATGGAATGGTTATTCGTCATATGTAACATTAAATTTTACTGATACGATTTCATTATCTCACTCACAACTGTTAATTAAAATGAAAGGTGTTAACCAAATCTTCATAGCAACGCAGCGATCCTGGTAACAGATGTTATCTATTAATCATATGAGTCATGTCTCTTCATTAAAAACTATCAATTGATGATTTACTCCAGATTACACGTGGAAGGTAGTCGTGTTTATTAACATGATGATATAGTGTTATAATGATAAACCCTAATGTTCTTGAAACGAAACTAACTAATGATCTGTATTGACACTCAAACCATGTATATACATGAAGTTTCATTTCGAAATATAGTTTTTAAAACTTTATGAAATCCCAACCATTTATGTCCCAAAACCAAATTCGATAGGATATAAAGCTTATAAAACTATTATGGCTATATTTATATGACATATGAAAATTTGAAAATAATATTCATTATCTGCACTCTCGCTAGTTATATATACAATTTTTACAAAGCAATGATGTTATATTAAAGATCAAGTTACATATGAAATGTGAACTTTAGGTTTAATAAAAATTTTAATTAATAAATCACCCTTAGTTCTAGGGATTTCAAGAACTTATAATATCTTATCAATAACAAGCCTCAAACAAATTCAAAATGTGTTTTCTTTAAACACCAATTAGCATACTATCCTTTTAAATCTCTTAAATCAACATATATAATCAAATAAATTAATTATTGATAAAATTGATCATATATAAAATTTTATGAGACTGACAGCTGCTAATTATCAAATTTATGAAAAATGTTTTCATAAACTTCTAATATGTCATTTGACTCTTCTACAATTGAGAGTACCTTCAGAATCAAAGATTCTGAAGGCACTCTTTTATAATCTTTTAAAAGGTAAATCGTAAGAGAGAGCTGATCCCCCTTCATCTTAATGAAAAATGAAGGGGTTGTTGCTGACTGCCAACAGGTAGTTACTTTTGAAAATTTTGTAAACTTTGCTTGATTGGTAGGAAAGTTGTGTCTTAGTTGTGCCACTAGTATCTCCTAAGCATATGTCGACTATTCTATCGTCCTTAGATGAGGATACCTCTTGTACTTATCTAGTTTTCATTTGAACTACTAAGGAATGAACCTTCTCTAATGATTGAACTTGTTCCCATGAACAAATGGGCCAACTTCTGGAACCAATTTTCCTTTTATAAAATCCCTTTTATACTACTCATGGTATATGGAACCCCAAGAGCCATTCAACTATTTTCAAAGAGAAGTTTATAATTTCTACATGTTTGGAATTGTATGAATTGAGTAACTTTGTATTTTCTCGAACATTGATGTGGCATCTATTGATTGTTCAGATGGTCCACATGTCAACATCTTGGAAGTCCATGCTATTTTCCAAGTAGGTGTCCACCTTCTCTATTACAGGGTACTGTTTTTCTATAAATCAAAGCATCTAATGGTTAGAAGAGAATGTCTCATGTTTAAAAAGTATTAGCCATTACCTTGCTCCTTTTGTGTAGATTGTGGAGTTAGACTTCACTTAGTATCCCACCTTTTCTTATACACACGATAGTGTTTGTGGGTATTAACCCTTATTCTTATTCCCTTTAATTTATTCATGGTTAACTTATAAGGGGCATGTAGCATGAAGGTGACTCCTCCATTTGAACTACCCACCTCCCCACATGAACAAATATCCACATGTCCATTACCTTAGTCCTTATGTGGTGCATAATGCATGAAAATCCCCTCCTTTTGGTCCATGCCTTTGTAGAAATTGTAGCTTTGAAACCATGTAGAAATAGAACCTTGATGCAAAGAAGAAGCATAGGAAGTAGATCTTGCTACAGAATAATTCTCACAAGTATGCACGAGGAAAATAGAGATAAGATAGAGAGAATGATTCACATGAACTAGAGATGAATATTGGAGTGTATCCTTACATTGATTAATGATGAATAATAGTGTACATAAATAGTACATCCGTCATAGGTAAATTCAAGTTGCATAGGAGACAACTCATCTAGCTCATAAAACATACTTACTAAATATGATAAACCCCCATAGGTGGTTAAAGCACTTTCCTAATCAGTCAAGGACCTTACAGATCAGCTAAAGAATGAGTGAGTTGTCATGGATGATGGAAAAACATGCTAATCTTGGAATATGGAGAAAAAATCATGGAGGATGGATTGACAAGAAAAGATAGCAGTTTCCTAGTTGACTAGATTTATCTTATCCACTGAAAAGATGTAATAAAGAAATATAAATACATAATATGCAGGAAGGTGTAATTATTAAATATGACAGTCTATAAAGTTGGTAGGATCTAACCAGAATACAGATAACGATGCCCTTGGGGAATATATGGTAAGTGTTGACCAAGTGGTGCAAGTGGATTCCAACTATATAGGATAGTGGGTAGGAAATTAATAAAAAATGATTAAATATTTTATCCTAAGTATGAAGTGGGTTTATAATATCCCAACAACCTTGACATGTTTGAAGCTCTTCATTATTTTTTTCCTTAATTTTTTTAGCTTGTCCCATTTTACCTTAGCTCAAGAAGGTACACACAAAATCATGGATGCCCCCTTCTACAAACTGGTGTATTTTCTTAGCTTTAATGGTGAAACAAAAGACTTGGCGAACAATCTTATCTCTCATATGTAGGTTTTCTCGCAAATATTTGAGCCTATTTAGTGAAAAAATTGTAGATTTCTTCACTGTCGATCTCTATAATATTGCACATATTGATAACAATCCCAGTTGTTTTCTACCTTTTACATGTCTCACTAAGAGTCAAGGAAAATACAACAACAATGATAATGTTGTATTGGCATCATCTTTTTAAGGATGAGCTTAAGGAACTAAAAAATATATAATGGTGCATCCTTCCATCATGGTAGGAGTGAATGTTTTTAACTATCCATACAACCCCTTCTTGTTGTATCTACCTCATATGTTTGCTAAACTTTAACATTCAAAACATTGCCTTGCTTTGCTGCCTTGATTTCCACATTTGAGAAAGAACAATGCATACAAAACTATGCATCCTTAGAGAACAATTAGTAATTTCCAAATAAAACACAACCATATAAAATATGGAACAACTGTATTAGTTCCCATAACATTTGATCAATTTCTCTTGCATTGAAGAAGTTGAATTCTAAAATACCCATTGAAGCCAAATTATTCACCATATTTCAAGGCTTTCCATGGTTACATTCCTTGAAACTAGGCTAGGTACCTTACAAAGGATGTTGTTGGTGATGGTGTTTCCTTACTAACCTCTTTCTTAGTGTGACTATCATCTTTGATTGCTACCACCCCTTTGAATGTAGAAGTAAGAATGCCGAAATGAAGATCGCGATGTAAGCTACAAAATTTGGCATCCCAATGTCAAGCCAACTTGCAATTTCTATAATATTTCTTTCTATTCTTATCATTGACCATGTATCATCTTCTTGTTTTTCCCCTTAAGGAATTTCTGTAGATTTCATAAAGCTTTCATGGGATCCTGTCTCTTTTGAAAACACTATGGCATTTTGTATAAGGCTTGATTTTCTAGCATGAAGACATATACTGGCCTCTCAACCCACAAAAGAGCATGCATGAAAATATCAACAATTCATAGTCTTGTTACACTTCTACTTACATATTAACCAAACAAGAGGTCATTTTCCTTGTACATACCTCTTTGATTTGTTTTTGTTCTTTTAGGCTTGCTTACTTAGTCCCAAGTGTTGGTGTAGCCACATACAATAGGTACATCTCCTTCTTACCTTTCCTCAATCTTGCACAAGATCGCTAGAATTAATGAATTGTTGCCTACTTTATTTTTGTTATCTCTTTTCATTTGAAGTGGCCATTGCTTCAATCTCTTTTTCCTTGGTGATCTTGGCGGTCTTAGTTTCCCTTAATGGTAAATTTATTGGAGATGAATTGGATTCTTTAACACAACATTCTCATAATGTTTTACAATTGTGGAGCATTCACCGACCTCCTCTTTACCACCAAACCCTAACCCTTCATGCTTTAGACTGGTTTCAATTCTGATGGGGTCTTTAATCCCTTGGCCTTTGTATCCCATCTCCTTCATCAACTTAGGCACCATTCCCTTGGCATGAAATCTAAAACTATAAAAAAACTCTCTTATTGAATCAAAATGAGAAAGATATCCGGAGGACATTCTTACCATTTTTTAGTTATATATAGATTTGGTCACCTTGAACAATTTAGCCAAGTTAAGCCAAATGCATGCATTGGCCAATTTTTTTTACACTAGATATTCAAAATTAACATTTCATAACTTGCAATAGATGCTCCCATGGAGTTTCATGAGCATGCAGGTCTTCCTATGGAAATTCGTTAGGAACTCTTGTTGCTGCAACCACTACCCCAAAAAAATTCCATATTTTAGGGACCCCCTTTAATTTATTAAGCTTTTGGTTTTACTTAGACTTTTTTGCCGTTTGAAAACTATTGTTCATGACTTGGTTTCACCTTGAGTAAGCTCAATATTTTTTTTTTCACACTAAGTAAGAAAGTTTTTTTTGACTTGATGTGTTGGAAAAATTTCCATGTTTTAGTTGATACAACGGAAAGATTTTTCCTTTTAACCCGATGCATTTCAGTTTATTTTGTTATTTTGTTGGCTCGATGCGTCGGAAAAAGTTTTGTCTTTCTAGCCGACACAGTAGATGGTGTTTTAACTTTCGTTCGATAATCGTCCAACTGATTTTGTGATTTTGCAGGGTTTTCGGTCTTTGTCGAAAATATTTTTGATTTCCAACCAATATTCTCGTCATGATCGTGCTCTTGTAGCCGATGTTCACTGGGTTGTTTCATCCAAAGACGACCAATAATGGTGACTATCCTTTCTCCTTGTAGCTGATGATGTCAGGTGTTTTAATATTTTTTTATTGTTAATTGAGTTTGCCGATAGGTTTTAGTCAGGTGTTCTCGCCTCGATTTCTTCGACAATATCGGGTTTCTGTTAATGCTTTTGTCTGATGAAGATGACAGATTTGATGTTTTATCGCCGATCCTTCATTCCCCTGCCTCAGAGGTTTATGCAACTTCATTGGTGAGTGATTTTTTCTGAGGAGACCCGATAGTTGCGCCATGATCGTGGTTTTTGATCCACTGCAATCGGAGGTGTTCATCTCACTCGCTGATGTGTTTCTTTGCCGATGAAGTTTTAGTATGGGAGCCAAACAACGTTTTATTCATGCATGCAACTTAATTTTCCCACAAACCGCACTTAATGCATCTTCTTGTTTTTTTATATAAGCCTGGGGGGGGGGAGTTTTCCACTACGTTCTGCTACGATTTCTACGGTGAATTGCATCCCAGTTTTACAGTGGTTTTGAGTGTACTCCTACTAGATTGTGCCATTTGCAACTGACAGAAACTTACGTGCTGATTTGTCACCAGCCTCCGATTTCTTCTTGCCAGGTAGGATCTCATCCACATCGTGATATTTTTTTAATTGGTTGGTGGATTGGTTTTTGGTTGACCTTTTAGGTTTTGGATAAATTGGTGCGTTTTAGTTTCATTTTGCAAGAATAGGGTTTTGTTGTTTTTAACCGTGGTTTAAGTACATCCCTCAATCTCCTAAAGGTATAGTTATAGTCATCCCAGCTCCTTTGTTTTCTTAGATCTATTGTGCAAGCAGCCATGGCTTCCACCTAACCCCAACCTTTTCCTGCCTCAGATCGCTTAGTTCATTTCAGACACGGGTGGCTCAAAACCTTGGTTGTGTAATGATGGGACTGATGCATCCCGAGTTTTTCGTTGACCCTTCCTCACTTGGTTCATGTCTATCTACGGTGATAGGGTTTTTGAAGCCTTAGGCCATGAGGTTGTGTTTCCTTTGGTTTGTAAATCTAGGTATCATCGACAGAAGGTTTTGGCACTGGTGGCCAACGCCATGGCCTCACCGTGTTTACGACTGTCCCGTGGGCCATAAGTCTCATAGAAAGGTCATGCATAGGTGTTGAAGGTAGTCTTGGTGATGCCCATTCTTTGTGTTTTAAACTTTTGTATGACCTAGGTTTGAACTTGACGCCTAAGTTAGAGCTGCATGCGGACTAGGTTCTGCCGTCCTGTTTTTCAAGTTTGCCTTAGTTTTGGTTTGGATGGTATGTGAGGTTTTACGGTGCAAAGTCGTTTCCAATGGGTAAAAATGATATACTGGTTAAGATTGTTCTATGGAGAAATGATTTGTTAACAAGATAATAAATTCTATAGTAGTTATTCAATTTTCTCATATACATGAATGCATGTGGTTTCTAATGGTAGGGATGCTAAGACATGTTTTGGTGTTTTTTTCTACAGGCTTGGTTTGCATTCGATACCATGCCCAAGCAAGGAAAGAAGAAAGCTAAAGTTGCTGACAAAGAATCAGACCTATAAGTCATGCTTAATGTTGAAATAATTTATGAAGACACAAAATCAGTCACCATAGCTGAGCCGAAATTCAAGTGGGGGAATATATATCATATGCTCTAGGATTAGAAGGTTCCAGACCCCGGCCTGGAAGATTTACCCTTGTTTGGGAACATATTAAGATCAGGGATTACAAAGGTTTCCACGAGACCATAACTATTTCCTTGCTTCGCGGTGATTGGTGGGATTCTGTCTAAAGCAGAAGCAGTAGGTATGATCATGTATAATGTGGAAGATAAAGGTTTCGCTTCCTTTACCCCTGCACTCATAGCCAAATCCTACAACTAGCCAGACTCAGAAGTCAGCATGACAACTGATTGGATAAATATCTTAAGCATTGATTATGTTGGATTCGTAAAAATAACGATGACAGAGGGAAAGTCATTTCGACAAAGGGCATCTGGGGAATATGAAACCGCTAGTCTACGTACCCCATATAGACTTGTAGCATTGATGCTTAACATGATCTTTGACAGATCTGATGGAATATTTTATAAGATTGGTTGGATACCACTGATGTATTATGTGACCATGGAAGGTATTATTTTGAACTCGTCAGGCATAGTGGCTAATAGTTTGTCTTCCTGTATAACTGCAAGACATGAAGGATTTCTCTAGTGGAAGTATGAATTCTAAATGGGGTCATTGCTGATTGATTGTATACTCTTCCTGCATCCATTTGAGAAGCTAAACTGCAGTTGGAAGGAGGGAAAAACACCTATTTACACTGCATACCAATTTTTATGGGATCACATATATCATAGCTCATACAAGCTTATCTGTGAGGAATTCCTAATACCACTTTATCACCTGTTTTTCCTTGAAGAGTGTAAATTCCTGTCTAATGGTGCTCAGGATGTTATAATGGAATATGGAGATTATTTCTTTTCTGAAGAGGGCACCTACTTGAGGATGTATGGGGGAACCAAATCCCCTTTGCTGCTTCCAAAATATGCAACTGATTATATTGTGCATAAAGAAGTAGTATGAACACTCTTTTTGGATGGTTTCGGGAGTTTTCTTTTCGATATGAAGAAGCAAGTCTTCCTGCCACTGCCTTTCTATGTTGGCAGTTATAAATTTTCCAATGTTAAAGGTGCACCAGATTTGTGAAAGATCTGGAAATCTTCCATTTTGGTGAAAAGAGTTTTCACATAAATGATGCTCAGGGTAAGGTGGCTGCACACCGTGCACTTATAAAAAAAAACTTTGAGTACTCTGATCATTTCGAAA
Organism: Pseudotsuga menziesii; assembly: GCA_001517045.1. Taxonomy (NCBI): domain Eukaryota; kingdom Viridiplantae; phylum Streptophyta; class Pinopsida; order Pinales; family Pinaceae; genus Pseudotsuga; species Pseudotsuga menziesii. The sequence goes on from LPNX010708893.1 coordinate 381,385, forward strand.
AAGACAAAGAGGTACATCAGAATGCTTGTAATATGACTTCCCTTAACAAGCGTCTCAAGAAGAAAATCACAGTCACAGGAGGCAAAGGTAGCAGCAGTACCTCCAAACAGAAAAAATAGAAAGATGAAGCTGCAAAGAGAGAGAAGGAGGAAGTAACACGAAGGTTAGTAGAAAATGCAATGAAATTGTTGGCTGTAGAGGCACATAGGGAAAAGGAAGAAGAGGAAGCTGCTAGAAAAGAGGAAGAAGAGGAAGCTGCAAGAAAGAAGGAAGGAGAAGAAAGAACACAGAAGGAGTTGGCATAGCGAGAAAAAGAAGAAGCAGATAGGATAGCTAAGGAGCTGAGACAAAAGGAGCAAGAAGATAAAGATAGGGAAAATCAAGAGAAAAATACTGCTCAATATAATCTAGAAAGTTTCCCTTCCACATCAGGAGATTTATTGACAGGAGGTCACCTCCCTATTATTGAGTTAGGGTTGGTACCCTTCACTCCATCAAAGCGGCATGAGGTTGCAAGTTTGGATAATGTATTCTTTGACCCCAAGCGGAAAACCATTGTATGGAGATCCAAGAAGACATTGAAAATGGGTACCCAGCCCAAGGTTACCACAGTTACTGAGAAAACTGTTGTTAAAAATGTAGATGAAGATCCATAGTAGATGGCCTCAATTAGTGTTGCAACTGCACAAGTGAATGGTTATAATGTTAGCAAGCTAAAAGGATCAGTTGACAAATACAAAGACAAAATGGAACAAATGAAAGAGACCTCGAGGAAAGAACAAGGAGTGGGTCGAGAGACAAAGAGGAAGTATTATGCCACCCTTTCGGATTTAGAGAGGCTCTAGGAGGCCTATTAGATCTTGGAAGCATAAAGGGATGCCTTGGTATTGTCAAATACCATTATCATCGAAGAAAATAATGATTTAGAAGGAATAATTTCACGGTTGGAAACAGAAAGGGCCACAACTGATGCTCAGGCAGAGGAGTTAAGGACCTGAGTTGCAAAACTGGAAGCACAAAACAGTTCTTTGGAAGTACTGTTGAAAGCAGTAAATGAATGAAAAATGGATATAACACCTCTCCGAGAGCACACTCTCTTGCTTAGAAGAAAGATATATCAAGTTCAGGTGAAACTTGCAAAAGAGGTCTATAACATTAAGCAAGTAGAATCTAGATTACAGGAGATCTCAATGATATCCACTGAATTCAGAACAAGAGCTCAAGAAATTGCATAAGTCATCTAGGGTCAATTGACTTGGTTGGATACCAATGAAGAGCTCCCAGAGAATGCGCCTCAAAATAGTATAGAAAATTTGCATATCAAACATGAACTCATAAATTTCATATGCAGCAGTTTTAATTCAATTAAACCAGTAGAATAACGAAGTTCCAATTTCGTTCATGAGTTCAAACTTCAAAGGTGCTGAACTTAATTATCATGAAGTTGATAAACAAGCCTTTGCCGTTTTTAAAGCTGTTAAACATTTTCGTCCATACTTACTGAAATCTAAAATGAAAATAATTGTCCCTTATTCCTCAGTCAGAAATTTGGTAGTACAGAAAGACTTAGGTGAAAAGAGGGCACCTTGGATGACATCTCTTCAAGAATATGACTTAGAAATCAAACCTTCAACGATAGTCAAATGCCAAGGGCTATGTAAATTAGCTGCTGAAGCAGCTCACTTACCTGATAGTAAAGCTGAAGCTGTCATTGATGAGGCTTTACTTACCAGAGAAATTTATTTTTATCCACCACCTCAATATTCCTGGTACACCGACATACAAATACTTTTGGAAACTGGCACTGCCCCTGATTACTTAGAACCAAAGAAGAAAAGAGCACTCAGATTGAAGTCTGCTCCGTATTTATTAATTGATAATATCATCTTTCGAAAAAATTCAGACGGAGTATACCTTCGATGTCTAGATAAAGATGAAATAGAAGTAATTTTGAAAGAATTACATTCTGGACCAAAAGGAGGCCATTTCGGTGGATAGACCACTGTGCATAAAATTCTCAGGGCTGGTTATTATTGGCCCACCTTGTTCCGAGATTCCTATACTTTTTTTAGGAAATGCCAAGAATGTCAACTTGCTGTAGGAAGGGTTAAAAAACCTGCTTTTCCTTTACAACCTGTTTCAGCTGAAAGACCATTTCAGCAATGGGGTATCGATATAGTAGGTCCAATAAATCCTCCCTCATATATGAAACACAAATATATAATAACTGCAACTGATTATTTCACCCGTTGGGCTGAAGCTGCACCATTGAAAATTATAAATACCAATTAGGTTATACTATTTTTGGAATTCTTTATCATAACAAGATTTGGTATTCCTGACTCTCTCGTTTTTGATAATGCTTCGTATTTCTCATAAATTGAGTTAACTCAGTTTGCTTTAGAGAAGGGAATAAGAATAAGGTATTCAGCTAACTATCACCCACATGGGAATGGTCTAGCTGAATCAACAAACAAAAATTTATTGAAATTTCTCAAAAGAACTATTTCAGTTCACCATCGTAACTGACATACAAAATTGGTCAAGGCCCTTTGGGCAGACAGAGTAACTCCTAAGGATGCAATAGGTAATTCACCATTCTTCTTAGTATATGGAACTGAGGCTATTTTACCACCAAATCTGTTCTTACCTTCATTACAATTAGCTCAGTTTGTTCAAGATGAAGAATGTCCAGCAATGGAAAAGAGAATTAACACATTGCTAAAACTGGAAGAAGAAAGAGAAAAGTCAAAACAACACTTTGCAAAACATCAACAGATTGTGAAATCATGGTTTGACCAATCTTTCAGTTCTGATCGAGAATTTCAGGTAGGAGATTTAGTTTTGAAATGGGATAAAGCTCACGAAGATAAGGGAGATCATACTAAGTTTCAAAAACTGTGGTTAGGTCCCTTTGTTATTTCTGAAAAAATAGGCCCAAGTACCTTTCGATTGCAGACACTTGAAGGACAGTCCGAAACATTCCAGTGAATGGACTGATTCTTAAAAAATATTTTTGTTAATATTTTTCTGTCCAAAGTGTATATAAACTACTTGTTGTTTGTAAATAAATTAATCTTTCTGTATATAAACTATCTTACTGTTATGTTAATCAGTTTTTTGTCAAAATCAAATATTTCAGATTGTTAAAATTTTTGTATATAACCAGTAAATCAGTCAAAAATCTGTAATTAACAGCTGTAATTAATGTAAATAAATAAAATCACTTTTCTCATCAGCCTGAAAAATTATGATATTAGACTGAAATCAAAATTTCTTAAATCTACAGAAGACCTTCATTGTTTTTATTTTTAAGTGTTTCTCAGATTATTCTTCATCTTGTTATTTTCTTAAAAATGGGGATAGCTTATTAAATGTCTTCTTTGAAGCTTGTACTTTTGAAAAACTTTTACAGATCTCTATCATCAGTCTTAGAAAATTTTTATCATCTGAGAACCGTCTAGCATTTGTTCCATTCAATAAAAAGTTAAAGTGAGAGACGGAAGGTCTCAGTAATGAGCCGGTCCGATCAGAATCACAAATATCATTGGTATGACATTATTAGGAAACTAGTAATGGATTTTGGTTTTAAAACCAAAAGATAAGGGGTCTCATCACGAGCCAGCTGATTCATTTTCTGGTGATATTAATGACTGACATTACCATTTGGTCACCATGCTGAGTAATGATCTCTCATTTTATAAAAATTAAAAGATGAAATTGCAATAAAACATAACTTTTGACTGAGGAATAGGAGGTCTCATCACGAGCCGGCCTAATCATGATCATCAGTGTTGTCTGGAATAACTTCATTTCTGATCACCAAGGTGATGGCTTTTGATTTAAAAAATTAAAAGACAAGAGGTCTCATCACGAGCCGGCTTGCTTATTTCAGACAGCTCTCGTGAATGATACTATCGCATTGGGATACCATACCCAGATAGTAGTCTTCAGGCATAATTATTGTTTTAAAAAGAAAAACAAAAGCAAACAAAAAGAAAATTATTATGCTTTGGAACAGGTTCTAGAAAGTTTTCAGAGGAGCAGATTTCTATATTCTATGCTGATGGTATTGGTTATCCTTACTAAGAAGTACTTGTTTCGACTAAGATCTTTGTAAGTTTATCCCTAATCAAATTTCTATTTCAAAAAGATGGAATATTTCTGAGTTATACTTATGAATATGAGTAAATAATGGTTTAATGTGGATAAAGAATTTTTGATTGCTTTTAACAGGTTTTAAGATGTCATTTTTTTCATTTTGTATAAGCAGAGATAACTGGTTCGCCCAGGTTGTCGCCATTTGTTGGCAGCTAGCAACAACCTCTTCATTTCTTAATAAGATGAAGAGAGATCAACTCTTTCTATGATATACTAGTTCAAAATTATAGAAGAGCACCTTCAGAATCTTTGATTCTGAAGGTACTCTCAATCATAGGAGAATGATATGATGTTTCAGAAGTTGGTGAAACACGCTCATGAACTTGGCAATTAACAAACTGTCAGTTAGTTTCATAAATTTTCATGCAATTATTTCAATCATTAAAATAAATTTATGAGACCTTAGGAATTTGAAATAGTATGCCAAGAGAAAATCAATAAAACACATCTTGTGTTTGGTTAAAACCTAGATAAGGGTAAGGTACTAATAGTCCTAAGTTCATAGAACTTAAGGTGACTTTTAAAGTTTATATTCCATGTAATACCTTACTATGATTTTTGTAAATATTATATAGGAATGTTTTACATAGGATAGTCTCATCACGTAATATCCTATCAATCTAATGTTGGATATTCCTTGATAGGATGTTTGAAAGGTTTAAAACTAAGTCTTTGTATATACATAGCATAGATATAAAATCCACCCATGCTAACATTAGAATATGTGATTTCATCACTATATTACCTTGTATGCCACCACTTATCATGATTAAACAAGAAGAAGGCTTAATTGACTGAGTTTACGAGGGGCCATGTATCAGCATTATAAAGGATTGTCACTCAGATCACTGAGTTGGCATAGAAACGTGGCTTGTACCTCTTGATAAATCGACAGCTGTAAATATATGAATGCATGATATTAACAGGGTTAAGTGTTGATAGTCATTTCCAATTTACCTCGATGTACTAGTTAATTATGATTGCTATCTGTAATCAATGTTTGAAATCTTGATACGTCAATCACAAGATCTCTGGTACGCTGATTTGGTGAAATATCACTGTTAGTTATGGCTAAGTCGTGGTTAAAACTGCATATATTATGATACAATGTTAAGTTGCAGCACTCATTATTGCTAAGGTTCGGCCAAAAATGGCCAACTTCAGAGATATCATATCCATCAGATCTAAAGCATGCGAAGCCTGCGCATCATGTCATGCGTATGGGTACCTATTCCCTCTCTGTTTACCTCTCCGTTCATTTCAGTTCGAAGTCAGGAGAGCGTGGAGGAAACCATGGCTCCTTTGAACCGTTATGAAATATCTGGCGCTGAACTCATAGAGGCCGACGAGAAGGTAGCTCTGCGATTCGAGAAAATTGGGTGGGGGAAATTATTTAGAATTTTCAACGGAATTCATGCAGAAGTAACTAAAATGTTTGCCATGAATTTGAAGGACGACACGGTGCAGATAGGGGGTTTTGAGTTTGTTATTAATGAAGATAAGATAGCGGCAGCGACACATCTACCATAGGTGGGAGAACGCTGGTTTAAGGGTAGCAAGGTAAATAAGAAGAGATGTTTATCTCTGTTGCTGCCTTTGTCGGAGGATACCAAGATGAAAGTAGGTGTCCCTGTTAGGTTTTTGAAGCCCGAATGGAGAGTTTATTACGAGATATTGGTAACGTACGTGTCCTGTGACGGACGTTTATCCCATATGCACTATTACCATTTAAGATTGCTGTTGGCATTACAAGGTTGTAAGCTCAATTTTCCATTCTATTTGTTGCAAAGCTTAAAAAGATGTCTCAGGCTGTTAGAAGTTTTAGTAATCCCGACAGAAGCCTTTTCCACCATGGGTTAATAAAGGTTATATAGCAATATCAATTATCTACAAATGGCAAGTCATGGGATAGTTTTTTAACCGACTGTCAATTGGGGCCAACGCAGTTCTGGCCGAATCCCTCCCCACGAATTCGTAAGAAAGGAAAATCCATAAAATCTGAGGTTAATAATACTTCTGAAACTATATCAGAGGTAAAAGGGTTCGGGGAAGTCAGTATACCCATAAACGATGGTGTTAGTAATGATAATGATAGGAATACAGTCCCTTGCGACTCTAAAGTAGTCTTGGATCAACCCTTATCTGGTAAAAATGATAGCACCCCTGCAGAAATAGAAGAAAGATTAACCAAAAGTAAAAATGATAATGATTTTGAATGTGAAAATATGTTTGAAACAAATAAACCTGATGAATATAGCATAGAATCTATGCGTAGATTAGAACATCTTGCTTAGATTTGTTGTGATAGGGAAGGGTTTGGTTTTGAAAACCTATCATTCTCAAGAAGGGTTACGAGGAGCATGTACAGTACCCATACGATTTCGGGTCCTATAGTTAATCAACAGGATTCTCTGCCTGCAGTCATCAATATTAAAGATGACATCCTGTCATCTATCCCTGATACAATTAATGTAAATAATCCTACTTTCGTACAGGGTAATGATGCAAAATAAGGAAAGGCCGAGGTTACTCAACCAGGTATAGACACAAGTATTGCAGATCCTGAACCATCGTGTAGTCAGTATATTGACAACCCTATTTCTCCTCAGGTAACCAATGAAGATGAGACTCTGTAGCATGTACTAGATAATGCATACCAGGATAAAATTACGGACTTAAAGGGTAAACTCAAGCATTGCCTATCCAGTACAGCGTTGTTAGAAGAAAAAAATAAAACATTCAGAGAAGAGTTACTGGATTGGATCCGTAGATGGAAAGAAGTAAGCGCTAAAAAGAATCAGTATAAAAAATCGAAGAAGTCAATAATAAGTACAAACCAGCACCTACTTGAAAGAATTGAAAAACAAAATGTAAAGATTGTCAGGTAAAAGGCTAAGTTGACTGAAGCACGAAGAGTTATCTCTCTTCAAAATAGAACATGAAGGTTATTCTCATTTTCTTGGATCGTATTTGCTGTTAAAACAGGTAATGACATGTTTTGTAATACATGCCTGTAAAATCGCAGATTTTACAGGCATGCATTAAAAATCTTAGTTTATTCTGTTAAATTTATTATAAACAGCTTTAATGAGATTCTTCATTGGTTGAATGCAGGTGGGTTTATCATCATTCTTCTTCAGAATTTCAGGATGTGGTTAACATGGTAGCATGGAGATGTGGCTGATTGTTACGAGCTGGACTTTCAACAATTACCAAGAATCTTCCAAGTTCCTGGACTCAGGCTAGTCGTTTTTGTTTATAGTGACAGGTGTGATATAAGAGATTAGATTCTCTTTTTAGTTAGAAGAACGCTATGATACTGCATGTGTAGTAAATGTGGAAAACTGAATCATAGTAGTATATAAGTTAGGAGTTTTGATGAACTTGGGGATGGAGTGTTGGAAGAAAACCTACTGGAATTATATTTTGTTGCTGGTGTTTTTCATTCCTGAAGTTTGAACCTTTGGATGTGAATACTACTGGACATCTACAGACTGATACCATTATTGGTATTTTTGTTTTCTAGATATATCATATTATATTTCAGACTTATCTTCTTTCTTAATATTAACTCAGTGTGCTTTGATATACTGATGTTTAATTATATTTTTCACTTTATCAGCTCAAGATAGTATTTTGAATGAACATCTCATTATGATTATGTTTATTAGTATTTTTACTATAAACTTAAGCTATAATGATATACTCTTCTGTCTGTTTAAAATTTCATTTGTATGTTGACAGTGATTTTATAATAGACATTATCTTAAATTCAAATAACTATGTTAGTAATTAATTATTAATCAAGTTCAGAAAGTTAAAATTAACTATTTATTTGCAGTTATTTTTCAGTTCTGTTGTCATATAACAGAGTGACTTATTATTCATGATTTAAATGTGTCTATTTGAATTATGCTTTAGTCTTTCTGTTCATCTTTTACTGATTAATAGTTAATATAATCTTTAAATATGCTCTCAGCTGAGATAGGAAATATAGAATAGTTTAGATTAAGTTGTTTTTTTAGTGTATTCCAGTTAACAGCTGTTAAATCAGTTTGTAGAATTTAGTGTCTTTTTATAAATCTTTATATTCAGAAAACTCTATAAAATTGAAGTCTTTCCTTAAGAAAGCAACCATTAGATAGTTTAGATAGTAGAAATTAATTATAGGATTCATTTATATAGAAATAACATTAGTATAGGTTAGATTTTGCTGGTTTTATTTTCTCCTTAAGAGATAAATCAGCTGGTAGCAGGACCACAACCTGTGAGGTTTTATTAATTCAAACACACCGGATGCTGCTTTAAGCTGATTGTGTGGACAAAGCCTCCTTATTGGCCTTGTTCAGAAAAACAGGCCAACAATGGCGCTAGAAGGAGGGCCTGTCAATGAGTAATGGCAGGTGAAACTAATGAAACATTAACAACTAGACAACAACCCTCAGAAGTCAGTAGATCACCAATTTTAGAAACTGTTAGAAATATCCTTGAACGCGATCCTGTCACTTCTCCCTTTACTCCTGCATAAAGTGCTCAAACCTTAGAAGAATCTAGACATATTCTTACTAGAGTATACTCTAATCAGCTTGGCATTTCTCCAATAGATTATGGTCTACCTAGACAACACCGACATAATCCACAATTGACCATAGTAACACAAGATTTGGAGATAACTGGTAATACTCCCCACCATCAGGTTGAAAGACATCAAAGGAAGAATACTCAAACAAATACTGCTAGAAGACTAATTGTAGGAGGTGGTTCTGATCAGCCACCTTCTCCTCCTGAGTCACCACCTGATAGTCCAAGACCTTCCAATTCTGTAAGTTCCTCTAGTTCTCAAGGAAGTCCAATGGCAGGAAATGCACCTGTAGGAGGAGGAGGTAATCCTCCACCCAATCCACCAAATCCTCAACTCCCTTGGTTAAGGACAGTTGCTGTAGCAGTCCCTGGAGTACAACATCCTTTGCCTAAACACTAAGATAAACTCCTCCCTAAGTTCAACCCAGATGACAAAGAACCTGCAGAGGTGCATGTTGACAAATTCATGTTGGTTGTTCAAACTTTGAACGTTCAGCATGAAGATGTAGTTTGTTGATTGTTTCCTCTAACTTTTGAAGGGAGAGCTTCTACCTGGTATTTTTCGTTAGTACAAGGATCTATCACAAATTGGGGGGAATTTAATAAGGCCTTTCTCGATAAATTTGGGGAAGATAAAACACCCGCTCTTTTAGCCCTAGAGTTATCTAGGATTAAAATGGAGCCTAAAGAAAGAATCAAAGATTTCAATCAAAGGTTTCTAACATTAAAAAAAAAAATTCCAATTGCTTCTCAACCTCCGGAAGACATAATTATTGAGAATTATACGTCAGCCTTACCTAAGTATTCCGGGATGTTTGTAAAGAGAGCTGGAAAAACAACATTAATAGAAACTTTTGAGGAAGCCATTAAAGTAGAAAAGGATTCCATGTCCTATGAACCAGATAGAAGTGGGAAATCTGATTCTTTTCCTCATAGGAAGGCTGAAAAACCCAATTTAGATAAAGACAAAGAATTCGATATAGACCAATTACAAAATGCTATTCGAACATTAACCAATGAAGTTATAGGGTTAAAGAAAAATAATTCTGAAGCTTCTCCTTCTAGGGGTTATTTCAGAAATCAATTTAGACAAAACCCGAATGCAAATAATAAGAATACACCCCCTGACATAGCTGCTAATGAAGAAATTTTTAATACAATTCAAGCTGTCCTATCATTGTCTGAGTCTCCTTCTAGTCAAGAGATGAATGCAAACGAAGAAGAAGAGGAATCAGAAAATGATGAAGAATCAGAAGAACCTCAACAAGTTAACGACCATTTTTGGGATAGTCTTGTGAAAGAATGTGAGAGCAGAAGTCCACCTACATGACAACATGCATATAATACTCGTAGTAAAGCATTTGCAAACACTTCAGGTGCTTCAAGTTCTACTACAAATAGCGACAACAATAACTCACAACCAAATAAACAAGCTCAGTCCGGTAAGCAGACTCAATCAAACAAAAATACTCAAACCATTCAAAATGCTCCCAGATTAGATTTACAATATGATATCATTGAAGATTTAAAGAATACTCGTGCAAACATCAGTATGTACGATCTTCTTCAAATCTACCCAATGCCTAATAGTCATATTATAAATCCTGCTGTAAGTTCAATTATTCCTAAGACAAAACAAAATGTTGCTGCAAATAGTTCTAACAACGATCCAACAGCAACTGAAAAAGGGAAAGCAACGGCTGACAAAGCTTCGCTGATAGGTAAGAATTCTAAGTCAACCACACCTCCATTCTTACTTACCTTTGAAATTTTCAATAGGAATGTCCATAACTGCATGGTAGATTCCGGAGCATCCTCCAATGTCATGCCTTTATCTGTATGCAAGAAATTGAATGGAAAATTTGTCCCATCAAATTCTCAAATAACTCAGTTGGATAGGACAAATGTAAAGGTTGTAGGAGAAACGAAAGATGTCTTATTCAGGATTGCTTACAACCCTTCGGTCTATAAGATTATAGATATTGTGGTTGCTGATATTCCAGATGCGTATGGGCTGTTCTTAAGTAGGGATTGGTCCCAACAGCTGAACGGTTTCTTTGCCACTGATTGGTCAACATTATGGTTACCTAAGAACGAAAAGTCAAATCAGATTAAGATAAATAGAGAAAGGTATATGAAACATACTGTCACAGAACTGCATGATCCTAGTGAACCTGTTTTATTTTCAGATTGTATTATGGGGAATTACATGTATGAATTAGGATTTGGTAATTTTAAAGCTGAAAATTCTTCCTTATCTGAAAATAAATAGCAATCTAAAATTTGTAATGTGACATCTGTTTCTCCTAACTGTTCACTCAAGGAAACCATCAATGATGTAGATAATGTATATATTGTAAATGTCATAGAAAGCAAGGTGATTGTGCATAGTTCTATTTGGACTTTATATTTTGATGGTGCGAAATCTAAAGAAGGAGCAGGAGCCAGTTGTTTACTGGTGGACCCTCAGGGGAATAAAACCTGCATAGATTGTAGAATGGAATTCAATTGTACAAACAATACGGTTGAATATGAAGCCTTAATACAAGGTTTGAAAAGGGAAATTGATTTGGGCATCAAAGAGTTAATTATTTATGGCGATTCCGAGATCATTGTCAGACAGGTACGTAACTCCATTCATTGTTTATCTGAACATTTACAGAGTTATCAGAAAGAGGTATGGAACCTTATCTTACATTTTGATGCATTTAACATAAATTCTGTTCCTAGAAGTCAAAATCAAGAAGCAGATTTGTTGGCAAATGAAGCATCAAAGTTAATTCCTTCATAAAATCTTACACCAGATTTCTTTTCTGTTGAATTGATTTTTAGGCTGTCCATACCTGATAATATTTTTAATTGGCGTGTATTTGACAATGATGCGCAGGTACTGAATTTTCTGACAAATGAGGATACCTTTAAAGATTCAGCAATAGATGAAGTCACTCATGATGAAAATCTGCGGGATTTTTCGGTAATAAATGATTTCTGTTCAGTTGAAAAAGCTTTCGAACAGGTAAAACCAGTCCCTAATTCAGTACTAAGATTAGAAAAGTTTTTTGATCTACAAGATAAGTTTAAGTCTGTTCCTAATTGTAAAACAAACAGCTCTCGAATGAGGTATGAAACCATCAATTTAGGAACAGAACTAAAACCCCAAACTGTAAACCTCGGAGTAGATTGTAATCCTGTAGAAAAAATAGCTTTCATAAAATTGTTTAAGGATTTTAAAGATGTCTTTGCTTGGACATATGATGACCTAAAAAAATTCAATACCCAATTCATGCAACATATAATTCCAATTAAACAAGGGTCAAATCCTTTTCAACAGAAGTTAAGGAAATATCACTCGTCATTAGAACCAACGATAAAAAAGGAACTGAATAAATTGTTGGCTGCCAAGATTATTTTCCCCATCATACATACTCAATGGGTAGCAAACTTAGTTCCAGTAAGGAAGAAAAATGGGGATATTAGATTATGTGTATATTTCATAAATTTAAATAAGACTTCTGAAAAGGATAATTACCCTGTTCCTCCCATGGAACAAATTCTTCAAAAGGTGTCTGGGTCTGAGATACTGTCTCTCCTTGACGGTTTTTCAGGATACAACCAAATATTGGTCTCCCCGGATGACCAATTGAAAACTGCTTTTAGAACTCCATGGGGAACATATGCTTACCGCAAGATGCCCTTTGGGTTAATCAATGCAGGAGCAACATTTCAACGGGCAATGGATATTGCTTTTAGAGGCTTAACCAGTCATTCAGTTGTTGTCTACTTAGATGACGTTACTGTATATTCTAAACATCGACCTGATCATCTTAATCATCTTAAAAAAGTATTTGAACGATGTAGAAAATTTGGAATATCTTTAAATCCTAAAAAGACAATATTTGCTGTTTCAGAAGGTATCTTATTAGGTTGCGTTGTTTCAAAGCATGGAATCATGATTGATCCTGAAAGGACTCAAACCATTTCAAAGATAACTTATCCTTCTAGCAAAAAATCAATGCAGTCATTTCTAGGTAAAATTAATTTTGTTAGGAGATTCATTCCCAGTTTTTCCGAGATCATTCGTCCATTGCAGAAAATGATTAAAAAAGATGCTGTTTTTAATTGGGGACAAACTGAAAAAGAGTCATTTCAGAAAATTTTAGAAGCCATCTCAGAAGCTCCTAGCCTTCTAAGCCCAGACTTTAATAAGGATTTCATATTATATACTTTTTCTTCTGATATATCATATGCAGCAGTTTTAACTCAATTAAACCAGCAAAATAACAAAGTTCCAATTTCGTTCATGAGTTCAAACTTCAAAGGTGCTGAACTTAATTATCATGAAGTTGATAAACAAGCCTTTGCCATTTTTAAAGCTGTAAAACATTTTCGTCCATACTTACTGAAATCTAAAATGAAAATAATTGTCCCTTATTCCTCAGTCAGAAATTTGTTAGTACAGAAATACTTAGGTGAAAAGAGGGCACCTTGGATGACAGCTCTTCAAGAATATGACTTAGAAATCAAACCTTCAACGATAGTCAAAGGCCAAGAGCTAAGTAAATTAGCTGCTGAAGCAGCTCACTTACCTGATAGTAAAGCTGAAGCTGTCATTGATGAGGATTTACTTACCAGAGAAATTTATTTTTATCCACCACCTCAATATTCCTGGTACACCGACATACTAATACTTTTGGAAACTGGCACTGCCCCTGATTACTTAGAACCAAAGAAGAAAAGAGCACTAAGATTGAAGTCTGCTCCGTATTTATTAATTGATAATATCCTCTTTCGAAAAAATTCAGACAGAGTATACCTTCGATGTCTAGATAAAGATGAAACATAAGTAATTTTGAAAGAATTACATTCTGGACCAGCAGGAGGCCATTTCGGTGGAGAGACCACTGCGCATAAATTCTTAGGGCTGGTTATTATTGGCCACCTTGTTCCGAGATTCCTATACTTTTGTTAGGAAATGCCATGAATGTCAACTTGCTGCAGGAAGGGTTAAAAAACCTGCTTTTCCTTTACAACCTGTTTCAGCTGAAAGACCCTTTCAACAATGGGGTATCGATATAGTAGGTCCAATAAATCCTCCCTCATCTATGCAACACAAATATATAATAACTGCAACTGATTATTTCACCCGTTGGGCTGAAGCTGCACCATTGAAAATTATAAATACCAATCAGGTTATACTATTTTTGAAATTCTTTATCATAACAAGATTTGGTATTCCTGACTCTCTCATTTTTGATAATGCTTCGTATTTTTCATCAATCGAGTTAACTCAGTTTGCTTTAGAGAAGGGAATAAGAATCAGGTATTCAGTTAACTATCACCCACATGGGAATGGTCTAGCTGAATCAACAAACAAAAATTTATTGAAAATTCTCAAAAGAACTATTTCAGTTCACCATCGTAACTGGCATACAGAATTGGTCAAGGCCCTTTGGGCAGACAGAGTAACTCCTAAGGCTGCAATAGGTAATTCACCATTCTTCTTAGTATATGGAACTGAGGCTATTTTACCACCAAATTTGTGCTTACCTTCATTACAATTAGCTCAGTCTGTTCAAGATGAAGAATGTCCAGCAATGGAAAAGAGAATTAACACATTTCCAAAACTGGAAGAAGAAAGAGAAAAGTCAAAACAACACTTTACAAAACATCAACAGATTGTGAAATCATGGTTTGACCAATCTTTCAGTTCTGATCGAGAATTTCAGGTAGGAGATTTAGTTTTGAAATGGGATAAAGCTCACGAAGATAAGGGAGATCATACTAAGTTTCAAAAACTGTGGTTAGGTCCCTTTGTTATTTCTGAAAAAATAGGCCCAAGAACCTTTCGATTGCAGACACTTGAAGGACAGTCCGAAACATTCCAGTGAATGGACTGATTCTTAAAAAATATTTCTGTTAATATTTTCTGTCCAAAGTGTATATAATTTACTTGCTGTTTGTAAATAAATTAATCTTTCTGTATATAAACTATCTTACTGTTATGTTAATCAGTTTTCTGTCAAAATCAAATATTTCAGATTGTTAAAATTTTTGTATATAACCAGTAAATCAGTCAAAAATCTGTAATTAGCAGCTGAAATTAATGTAAATAAATAAAATCAGTTTGCTCATCAGCCTGAAAAATTATGATATTAGACTGAAATCTTTTAAAAAATTGTTCAGGATGATCAAAATTTCTTAAATCTATAGAAGACCTTCATTGTTTTTATTTTTAAGTGTTTCTCAGATTATTCTTCATCTTGTTATTTTCTTAAAAATGGGGATAGCTTATTAAATGTATTCTTCAAAGCTTGTACTTTTGAAAAACTTTTACAGATCTCTATCATCAATATTAGAAAAGTTTTATCATCTGAGAACCGTCTAGCATTTGTTCCAGTCAATAAAAAGCTAAAGTGAGAGACGGAAGGTCTCAGTAATGAGCCGGTCTGATCAGAATCACAAATATCATTGGTATGACATTATTAGGAAACTAGTAATGGATTTTGGTTTTAAAACCAAAAGATAAGGGGTGTCATCACGAGCCAGCTGATTCATTTTCTGGTGATATTAATGACTGACATTACCATTTGGTCACCATGCTGGGTAATGATCTCTCATTTTATAAAAATTAAAAGATGAAATTGCAATAAAATATAACTTTTGACTGACGAATAGGAGGTCTCATCACGAGCCGGCCTAATCATGATCATCAGTGTTGTCTGGAATAACTTCATTTTTGATCACCAGGGTGATGACTTTTGATTTAAAAAATTAAAAGACAAGAGGTCTCATCACGAGCCGGCTTGCTTATTTCAGACAGCTCTCGTGAATGATACTATCGCATTGGGATACCATACCCAGATAGTAGTCTTCAGGCATAATTATTGTTTTAAAAAGAAAAACAAAAGCAAACAAAAAGAAAATTATTATGCTTTGGAACAGGTTCTAGAAAGTTTTTAGAGGAGCAGATTTCTATATTCTATGCTGATGGTATTGGTTATCCTTACTAAGAAGTACTTGTTTCGACTAAGATATTTGTAAGTTTATCCCTAATCAAATTTCTATTTCAAAAAGATGGAATATTTCTGAGTTATACTTATGAATATGAGTAAATAATGGTTTAATGTGGATAAAGAATTTTTGATTGTTTTTAACAGGTTTTAAGATGTCATTTTTATCATTTTGTATAAGCAGAGATAACTGGTTCGCCTAGGTTGTCGCCATTTGTTGGCAGCCAGCAACAACCTCTTCATTTCTTAATAAGATGAAGAGAGATCAACTCTTTCTATGATATACTAGTTCAAAATTATAGAAGAGCACCTTCAGAATCTTTGATTCTGAAGGTACTCTCAATCATAGGAGAATGATATGATGTTTCAGAAGTTGGTGAAACACGCTCATGAACTTGGCAATTAACAAACTGTCAGTTAGTTTCATAAATTTTCATGCAATTATTTCAATCATTAAAATAAATTTATGAGACTTAAGGAATTTGAAATAGTATGCCAAGAGAAAATCAATAAAACACATCTTGTGTTTGGTTAAAACCTAGATAAGGGTAAGGTACTAATAGTCCTAAGTTCATAGAACTTAAGGTGACTTTTAAAGTTTATATTCCATGTAATACCTTACTATGATTTTTGTAAATATTATATAGGAATGTTTTACATAGGATAGTCTCATCACGTAATATCCTATCAATCTAATGTTGGATATTCCTTGATAGGATGTTTGAAAGGTTTAAAACTAAGTCTTTGTATATACATAGCATAGATATAAAATCAACCCATGCTAACATTAGAATATGTGATTTCATCACTATATTACCTTGTATGCCACCACTTATCACGATTAAACAAGAAGAAGGCTTAATTGACTGAGTTTACGAGGGGCCATGTGTCAGCATTATAAACGATTGTCACTCAGATCACTGAGTTGGCATAGAAACGTGGCTTGTACCTCTTGATAAATCGATAGCTGTAAATATATGAATGCATCATATTAACAAGGTTAAGTGTTGATAGTCATTTCCAATTTACCTCGATGTACTATTTCATTATGATTGCTATCTGTAATCAATGTTTGAAATCTTGATACGTCAATCACAAGATCTCTGGTACGCTGATTTGGTGAAATATCACTGTTAGTTATGGTTAAGTCGTGGTTAAACCTGCATATATTATGATACAACGTTAAGTTGCAGCACTCATTATTGCTAAGGTTCGGCCAAAAATGGCCAACTTCATAGATATCATATCCGTCAGATCTAAAGCATGCGAAGCCTGCGCATCATGTCATGTGTATGGGTACCTATTCCCTCTCTGTTTACCTCTCCGTTCATTTTAGTTCGAAGCCAGGAGAGCGTGGAGGAAACCATGGCTCCTTTGAACCGTTATGAAATCTCTGGCGCTGAACTCATAGAGGCCGACGAGAAGGTAGCTCTGCGATTTGAGAAAATTGGGTGGGGGAAATTCTTTAGAAGTTTCAACGGCCATCATGCAGAAGTAACTAAAATGTTTGCCACGAATTTGAAGGACGACACGGTGCAGATAGGGGGTTTTGATTTTGTTATTAATGAAGATAATATATCGGCAGCGACATAGCTACCACAGGCGGGAGAACGCTGGTTTAAGGGTAGCAAGGTAAATAAGAAGAGATGTTTATCTCTGTTGCTGCCTTTGTCGGAGGGTACCAAGATGAAAGTAGGTGTCCTTGTTAGGTTTTTGAAGCCCGAATGGAGAGTTTATTACGAGATATTGGTAAGGTACGTGTCCTGTGACGGACGTTTATCCCATCTGCACTATTACCATTTAAGATTGCTGTTGGCGTTACAAGGTTGTAAGCTCAATTTTCCATTCTATTTGTTGCAAAGCTTAAAAAAGATGTCTCAGGCTGTTAGAAGTTTTAGTAATCCCGACAGAAGCCTTTTCCACCATGGGTTAATAAAAGTTATATTGCAATATCAATTATCTGCAGATGGCAAGTCATGGGATAGTTTTTTAACCGACTGTCAATTGGGGCCAATGCAGTTTTGGCCGAATCCCTCCCCACGAATTCGTAAGAAAGGAAAAGCCATAAAATCTGAGGTTAATAATACTTCTGAAACTATATCAGAGGTAAAAGGGATTGGGGAAGTCAGTATACCCATAAACGATGGTGTTAGTAATGATAATGATAGGAATACAGTCCCTTGCGACTCTAAAGCAGTCTTGGATCAACCCTTATCTGGTAAAAATGATAGCACCCCTGTAGAAATAGAAGAAAGATTAACCAAAAGTAAAACTAATAATGATTTTGAATGTGAAAATATGTTTGAAACAAATAAACCTGATGAATATAGCAGAGAATCTATGCGTAGATTAGAACATCTTGCTCAGATTTGTTGTGATAAGGAAGGGTTTGGTTTTGAAAACCTATCGTTCTCAAGAAGAGTTACGAGGAGCATGTATAGTACCCATACGATTTTGGGTCCTATAGTTAATCAACAGGCTTCTCTGCCTGCAGTCGTCAATATTAAAGATGACATCCCGTCATCTATCCCTGATACAATTAATGTAAATAATCCTACTTTCGTACAGGGTAATGATGCAAAATCAGGCAAGGCCGAGGTTACTCAACTAGGTATAGACACAGGTATTGCAGACCCTGAACCATCGTGTAGTCAGTATATTGACAGCCCTATTTCTCCTCAGGTAACCAATGAAGATGAGACTCTGCAGCATGTACTAGATAATGCATACTAGGGTAAAATTACGGAGTTAAAGGGTAAACTCAAGCATTGCCTATCCAGTACAACGTTGTTAGAAGAGGAAAATAAAACATTCAGAGAAGAGTTACTGGATTGGATCCGTAGATGGAAATAAGTAAGCACTAAAAAGAATCAGTATAAAAAATCGAAGAAGTCAATAATAAGTACAAACCAACACCTACTTGAAAGAATTGAAAAACAAAACGTAAATATTGTCAGGTAAAATTCTAAGTTGACTGAAGCACGAAGAGTTATCTCTCTTCAAAATAGAACATGAAGGTTATTCTCATTTTCCTGGATCGTATTTGCTGTTAAAACATGTAATGACATGTTTTGTAATACATGCCTATAAAATCGCATATTTTACAGGCATGCATTAAAAATCTTAGTTTATTCTTTTAAATTTATTATAAACAGCTTTAATGAGATTCTTCGTTGGTTGAATGCAGGTGGGTTTATCATCATTCTTCTTCAGAATTTCAGGACGTGGTTAACATGGTAGCATGGAGATGTGGCTGATTGTTACGAGCTGGACTTTCAACAATTACCAAGAATCTTCCAAGTTCCTGGACTCAGGCTTGTCGTTTTTGTTTATAGTGACAGGTGTGATATAAGAGATTAGATTCTCTGTTTAGTTAGAAGAACCCTATGATACTGCATGTGTATTAAATGTGGAAAACTGAATCATAGTACTATATAAGTTAGGAGTTTTGATGAACTCGGGGATGGAGTGTTGCAAGAAAACGTACTGGAATTATATTTTGTTGCTGGTGTTTTTCATTCCTGAAGTTTGAACCTTTGGATGTGAATACTACTGGACATCTACAGACTGATACCATTACTGGTATTTTTTTTTTCTAGATATATTATATTATATTTCAAACTTATCTTCTTTCTTAATATTAACTCAGTGTGCTTTGATATACTGATGTTTAATTATATTTTTCACGTTATCAGCTCAAGATAGTATTTTGAATGAACATCTCATTATGATTATGTTTATTAGTATTTTTACTATAAACTTAAGCTATAATGATATACTCTTCTGTCTGTTTAAAATTTCATTTGTATGTTGACAGTGATTTTATAATAGACATTTTTTTAAATTCAAATAACTATATTGGTAATTATTTATTAATCAATTTCAGAAAGTTAAAATTAACGGTTTATTTGCAGTTATTTTTCAGTTCTGTTGTCATATAATAGAGTGACTTATTATTCATGATTTAAATGTGTCTATTTGAATTATGCTTTAGTCTTTCTGTTAATCTTTTACTGATAAATAGTTAATATAATCTTTAAATATGCTCTCAGCTGAGATAGGAAATATAGAATAGTTTAGATTAAGTTGTTTTTTTAGTGTATTCCAGTTAACAGCTGTTAAATCAGCTTGTAGAATTTAGTGTCTTTTTATAAATCTTTATATTCAGAAAACTCTATAAAATTGAAGTCTTTCCTTAAGAAAGCAACCATTAGATAGTTTAGATAGTAGAAATTAATTATAGGATTCATTTATATAGAAATACTATTAGTATAGGTTAGATTTTGTTGGTTTTATTTTCTCCTTAAGAGATAAATCAGCTGGTAGCAGGACCACAACCTGCGAGGTTTTGTTAATTCAAACACACCGGACGCTGCTTTAAGCTGATTGTGTGGACAAAACCTTCTTATTGGCCTTGTTCAGAAAAACAGGCCAACAAACCGATGGACTCCAGGACCATAGTTGCAGATGCATCTACGTGGAAGCAATTCGTGGATGGATTAGCTGGTCCCACCTAGTCTGTTTTATTTTATTCACATGTGGAGTATTTTATGTAATATTTTGTACGTATTCCATTTTCCCGGTGAGCACACTAGAGGACAAAATTTTTGTAATCAAAGAGTTAGGGAAGCCCAAAGGGCATGGATAACCAAAATTCATTTTGTAAATGTATAAGTAAATGTAGAGTAGAATAGAGAAAGCCTACTTTTTTTCTGGCACACATGATGAAATTTTTTGTAAAGAGAACTATTTCTGTTTATAATAAAGAGGACCAAAATTTTATTGGAGGAAGGACTGTATGAGATTCAAGATGTTTATGTGGATTGCTGAATGAGAACTACTTCTTTTTTGGCTTGCTGCATAATTGTGAGATTGTTCCAACCTGTTGAACTATTTTTGCAAGGTTATGAGTGATTTCATTATTCTATTTTGAATCTTGTCCAATAAATGAGTAATAGATGTTTTAACTTCACAGAGCTATATTTGTGTTATTTTTTTGCTGTATTTATGTATGAGGGATTTATCAGCTACCTGTAGGATTTTGCATGCAAAAAGTACAACATATTACTCATATTAATATTAATCTTGCTCCCTGGGGATAGTTAGAATTAGTCTATGTTAGATTAGTTGTTCTTTTCTTTCGTAGAGTGATCATGGGGCAGGAGGTAAGACAGAGGGAAGACCTATGCATCTCTAGTGAGGTTCTTACCCACTATCACTTGAATTTAATATAGGCACTTGCATTTCATTAAAAATATAATAAAATTACATAAAAAGTGGATCGGGTCGCAACCGGTTAAAAATAGATTTAACATTCCTTTAATTCTACGGTAGTTGGGCCGCTAACCGGACGGGTTCCCCATCCCAAATGATAAACGAGCTAATTGGGATCAGTTATTGGGAAGAATCCCTACTGTTGGTACCTAGGATTTTCCAAGCATCAACAATTTTGGCACTAGAAGGAGGGCCACCAGTGCATGGATGGCAGAGGAAAGCAGTTTACACGAAACTTTTCCACTGGTAATAATTTAGAAACTAGTTTTTCTGATTATTTTATTCTCGAAGAATGAGTAAACCCTGAAGTAGAAATTACATAACACCTTTACCCTGTTCTGTTTGAGGTAGTTAATCACTTGATAATACACACAAGGTCTTATGTGAAGAAACTTGGAGGTTTGCAGACAATACCCGAGTTACTAGGAAGGCAAGATCCTAGAAGAACACCCACTTACACAAAAGATTCAATTTTGGTGGGAAATTTGGAAGAATTGGTGAATTTGTCCTTACAATAAATAGTTCAACCACTTGATTAGTTGGGACCATATTTCCTAGTTGTTTCTCCTTTTCAGTCACCTTTGCAGTCACCTTTTCAATCTCCACCTCAATCTCCTCCTCGAATCATGGCTGGAAATGCACTCCCGATGCAAATAAGACTAATCATAATCAGTAAAATCCACCATGAGCTTGGAGATCCAGAACACCATTCAACCTAGCTCCTCCATTGCATGCTTTGCCTCAGAATGCTGATAAGTCATTGCCTATGTTTGATCCAGGAGAAGGTATTTCTATGGATGATCACTTGCAGAGTTTTTTCTTGGCTCTAGAGCTTTTAGCAGTAGAGCATGAAGATGTAGTGTGTAGACTCTTTCCACACACTTTCAAAGATAAATCATCATCTTGGTATTTTGGTTTACCAACAAACTCTATAACGGATTGTGGTACTTGTGAAAGATTGTTTAAAGGAAAGTTTGGGAGCCAAAGAAGCACTGGCGCTCTCATGAAGGAATTGCTTGCTCTAAGGATGGACAAGAAATAGAAAGTGTAGGACTTTATTCAGAGGTTTGCTTCCCATTTAAATAATTTCAGTGCTGCAATAAAACCCTCTGAAGAAACATTACTGGAATATTATACTTCAGCACTTTCCCCAGACATAGCAATGTTTGTTAAGAGGTCAGTAAATCCTTCTTTAAGAAGCTGCAAAGGTAGAGGCTGAGATTGAAAGTATAAACAAGCACTCTGTAGAGCCAGAGGTAAGGAATTTTGGCAGCAAGAAACCTTTGTTGTTAACTAGACCAAAAGAGGAGCATTCTAATGAGTTGGAAAGCGTGGTTAAAATGGTGCAGAAGCTATCGAACAATATTGTTAATTTGGAAAAAGATAAAGAAGCCAGTTCATCTAGGAAACAATTCAAACCTTTTTTCAAAAAGAGAGAAGAAAGTAGCACATATCAACCTCATGTATATAGTTATTCTGTTTTAAATTTCAATGAGGTAGGAATGGATAATTTTTGTACATTTCATCAGGAACCTCATTCTGAAAACAATTGTCCACAGTGGATTAATTCAATGACTTTGGTTATGAACCAAATATTAGACGCTCAAATAAAAAATCCTGAAGTAAAAGAAGAAAAGACCAACGAACCATAGGAACCACCTGAAACCACAATGGTTTTGTGAGACTGTGCACCTATGTTGGGGTTAGAAGAGGAGGAACCTACTGAGGAAATACAATTGTCAGTAGTCAATGTCACAACAAGAAGAAAGGGACCAATAATGGATGAAAGTATATTATTGCCCACGATTAGGAATATTTAAGAAAGTATGAAGAAAATCAGCAGCAATACGCAAATGCCATCTAAGTATAATTTGTTCACCTCTAAAGGGAAATTTACAGCAGTGAGTAAGCTTGTGAAGGCTGTGGAAAGTAAAGTGTAGAGTAATAAGAATAGTTCAGTAGAATGTGATATGGGTTATGACATAATAGAAGATATCAAGAAAACAAAGGCAAATATTTCTTTATTTGAAATGTGTAACTTACCTCAACAAAGAAATAAGCTCTTGGAAGCCTTTGATCCACAAACCAGTAAATCCCAAGATGATGTTCAATTAGAGGAAGAGATCAGTGAAGCTAGCATCGGGGGAAAATCTAAATCCAAAACATTACCATTTCTAATTTCTTTTGATATTTTCAATCACAATGTACGCAATTGTTTGGTAGACTGTGGAGCATCCTCTAATGTTATGCCTCTTTCGGTTTCTAGAAATATAAATGGTCAACCTAAACCTTCATCATGTAAAATCATACAGTTGGATAGAACAACACTCAAGGTGGTAAGAGAGATGAAGAATGTGCTAATACGATTGTCCACGTATGAAAGGGTCTGTCAGTTTATAGACATCATGGTGGTGGGCATACCATAAGCATATGGTTTGATTTTAAGTAGGGACTGGTCTGCGAAACTAGAAGGGTACTTTGCAACTGACTGGTCACACTTGTGGTTGCCCTGTAAGAACTTTCAGAATTAGATCAAAGTGATGATGGAACCACACATGAAGCATAATGTGATGCAACTAGAAGGGAAAAATGAGCCTGTGAAATTCTCACATTTAGTTTTGGGTAATTATTTCATAGAGCTTGAACCTAGAAACTATCAAGTGGAATAAGCCAACAGTGAGTCTGATACACAGTCTGAGCTCCTTCAGTTTTTACGGACGGACAATATTGATTGTAACATAGTTAATTTAGTTTCTGATTTAGAAAGTGACACTAATTCTATAGAATTAGAAGATAAATTTTGGTTGTTATACTTTGATGGTTCTAAAACTCAAGAATGATCAGGAGCTAGTTGTGTCTTGATCGATTCAGAAAAGAATAAACATTTTTTTTTTATCTTGTAGATTAGAGTTCGAATGTACAAATAACATAACAAAATATGAAGCTTTAATCCAGGGCTTGAAAAAGGCTACTGAATTCAAAGTAAGAAATCTAAAGTCTTTGGTGATTCTGAAATAATTGTACGACAAGTTTGAAACGCAATTCATTGTCTATCACCACATTTAAAAGGATACCAAAATGAAGTTTGAGAACTTGTCAAAACCCCAAATTTTCACAAAAATTTAAAATTTTTGAGATAACATAAAATGTTTACAGTTGCAGTTAGATAACCACTAGCAGCTAATAGGAGAAAGGAAACAAATAATAAAAGTGTTCGTTAACTTTAACAGATATAGATTAATGTTGTTTAAATTTGATATGTGATGTGAGTAATCTGTATTCAAATATTTAGCTGTACTGATGGTTTGAATGTCAAGTAGGTGAGGAGTCATTTTTTGAATCTTTACAGGCTTGACAGGTAAATTTTGACCCAGTGAAAGTTTATTAAGGTGATATATCAGATATAGTTTCTCTTAGCGTAGAATATACTGCTAGAGTAAAAGTTCTGTTTAGAAGACTCAAGAATCTGCAAGGTAAAGTAATGTTTCTTTTACTTGTAAAACCATATTATTTTAATTCATCCTTATTTTGTAGAGGTTATTAATGTCACCCTACTGTTTGTCTATTGTCAGTAAGATCTTTATGATAGATAGAAACTTCCCTTTTATCTTTACTCTAATTGATTTCCAGTTTTAGAAGAGCTTAAGATAATATTTCATAACTCTTTCTTAGATAAGAGTCTATTGCTATTACCGTCATAATAAATTAAGCACGTAAGCCTAAAGTATTCTTCTTAATTCTGTTCCAATTAGGACTCAACATGGTTAATTATCAGCTTAACATCGCTTGTAGTTTATGAGATATCCTCAACATGTAAATCGTCAAGATCGTGGTTGGAAATCCCATTATAGTCATGAACGACATAATATGACAATATCACATTACCCTAATATTTGTTTATATGTGAATAAAATGCAATACAATCCTAAAGAGTTTACTATTCTAACTCCAAATTTTTAACTTCATCTTGTTTCAGTTCATCGTAGAACTCGACAAATATTATGAAGTTCCATGATCATGTACTTATAGATTTATATCCTACATCTAGTATTGTAGATTCCTTTTTGAGTGAAGGAACTATTTTTGTGTATAAGTGTTATTATATCTTTATACACCATATTAGTTTAATTCTATTCTTATGACTTAACCATTCATAGCTCATGAATATAATACCAAGTTATTTTAAGCAATTTCAAACATGTTCAAGCTTAAACTAACCTCTTACTCTTTTCCTTACAAGTTTGATTATGGAAAGTTATAAGAATCCTTACATTATTGGCATTGAATTCATAAACAAAGCCTTTGAGAACAAGGGCATTGAATTCATATGCAACTCGGTTCTTTACCCAAGCTATTTATAAGGTTAAAAATTATAATTAATCGTTGGTATAATACTTGTTCAAAGTCGAGGTTTGACTTGTTTGGCAATGATATGGTATTGACCTTATATTAAAATATAATATCATTACATACATAAGGTAATTGATTATCAATTATTGGGTTCGTCTGAATGCAGTGGTGACTATATAAAATAACCCACTGTGAAGTGAAAAGATCTAGGTATACGTGGAGCTCTCCTCACCATGCAAATCATGATTTAAAAGCCTTACCTTTCAACCCTAAACTTCATTGCTTCAGCGAGGGTTTCAGTCTCTGCATGGTTTGGGGTTTACTGTAGCCATTGAGGGCTCGCAGTTACTTGCTTCCAGCTCCACTGTATGCGAATTACCTTTGAAGAGCCGTTGTTTAGAGTGAGAGCTAAAAGTCATAGCGTGTGAATGAATAGTTTTCTATAGACACCTTGCTGTGCATGAGGGTTATTTTTACACAGTTGATAGTTAAAGTGTTGAAGTCGTGGTTTTTGCCACTGCCTTGGCTTGCTCTTGCTCCAGTTGTCGATGTGGATGGAACTCACATTCAGCTGCCTCTTCTCAGGTGAACGCGATAGTTGTTGTGCTCGTGGTGGCGGTCTGTCTCCTTCTTAACCCCAGTTTTCCATGTTACAGGTATGCATCGTTATTTAGAAATTGTAAACTATAAGAAATTACAGTTTCAGTTTTATGTAAAAGTTTTTGATTATATTTTTCTTTCCATTTTGCAGGTGATAGTACGCATAACCTTTGGAAGGAAACTCTTCACAATTGCACCGGCGTACAGTTTATGAGTAAGACTTGGTTACCAAATGGCTCTCCCGCTTGTGCAGACCTTAGGGGAAGTGATAGTTTGAAGAAGTTTCTGGGTAGGTTTCTACCCAGTCTTGGGTTGTTGTCCTTCAATTAATTAGTTTTGGTTTTTGGTTTTAAACCCTCGCTTATAGCAGGGTAACTCCGGCTCAAGCCGTGACTTATATTTGCTTATTCCTCATGTTTTTACCAAAGTTGATACTTGTTCTGATGTCTTTTGATTTTAAAACCCCATATTACGTTATGGATGCACCGACTTTAAGCTGGTTTGTAAACTCTGTTTAAGTTAAAGCCTTCTCGGCCTCTTAAATAATATACAGTTTTCTTTTAAAGGCATAAGGGTTTTCCTTGAGCTCGGACTCAGTTTATCTTTAAGCCATTAATATGACTCTCTGAACTTTAGGGTTTGTACCCTATTCGACTATGTAAATAATAATTTTACTGTGTTTTATTTGTTTGCGTGAAAATATTATTAGTGGCTTGATGACTGTCACTCAGTCATAATATAATATTGTTTTACTTACAAGCTCAGTAATTTCGAGCTAGGGTTTTCTTTATGAAACCTTGGTTTGAATAATTCCTTTTAATTTATTTAATTGAGTTTTTGTTACTTGTAAAGACATATAATGCTTAAGTTATTGTTATTATTTTTATATGATGAAATTTATTGAATTGCTTCTATATATATATATATGTATTGTCATAAGACTGTAACCAGTCTTCATTAGTTCAATTTTGTTTAATATTAATGCTTCAAATACTAGATTTATAACTTACTATTTTCCTGTTATTAAAATAAAGAAATTAATAAAGGGTTTCGACCCTGTAGATACTCTTTTACATGTATATCCTATTTGTAAAATTTAAAAGAAACAGTTTGTTTCCTAATATACATTTATGTATAAGTTGGTTATTATCGTATTCCTATTGTTTATCTATTGAAAAGATAAAAAGAAATTGATATTTGAACTTAGATATTTTAAATAAGTTCTTCTTGATACCATAATTATTTTTCATATCATTTCTTGAGTTAATAGTATCTATTAGTCTTAGACTATTATGATTACTAAATAAACTATATACTTATTAATTTATACTTTTATTGAACTGAAAATAAACAAGTAGTTTAGCTGTATTTCTTCTACTGCATAAGCATCAGGTTATTAAGTAAAATACAGAGAAGATATGTATAAAGCATAACACAACTTACCCTCCTACATGTTTTAAATTCAATAAAAAGAATAATGTACTGTGTGTAAGTATAGCCTATTTTCTATTAGAGTATTTTTACTAAAATAATGATCCTTCTACCTGTGCTGAGTTATTGCTCTTTCTTTTCCAGTATACTTACATAAATAAGCTAGTTAAACGATAAACATGGATAAACAGGTCATTATTCTTTTCTGATAAAAATCTACACATAGAAATAAAACACTCTGATATTATGAATTTTATAATACACCTATTCATTTTAGATTCCTATCATGTCCTTCATCAATTTTAAATACACTGCCTGTGCTGGAGTACGGTCTGGTCCTTCCAGATGTGGAAAAACATAGGTTAGAATTATTTTTCATCTATTTCAGATTCTTTCCTTCAATATACTAAAATATTACTAACTCTAACAGTTCACCACTAAACATTTAACATTCATTAATCAGTCAGACTCACATTTAACCATTTAACACAGTAAAACAAAAATACTATAGAACCTGATTAAGCTGGACAACAACAGCGTTAGGAGGCCTTTCCTCCCTACCAACTCCTGGAGAGCGCTCAAACAACGTCTCCTCAGGATCCCCGAGCCTGTTCCTGGTATTTTGGTCGAGAACTGGTGGAGCATGCAACACAGACTAGTCCAATGATTCAGTAATTACTCTGCACTCAGCAGTAAGATCCTTCAACTAAAAAGCTGCACTAGATCACTTAGCAGTTAACCCCTCAAACTCTTTCCACAAATTCCCTCACCATTGAATTTCTCTGAAGTACATTCACTTGAATGAATACATCTCTAGAAAAATGAGTAGCCTCAGCTCTCTTCAATGGGAATTTTTATAAAGATTGCCTAGGTCTTTTGGGTCAGTTGTCATTAATTGAGCCACCTGCTCTGATCCCACTTTCTTGGGGGATCATGACCCCAAATGTAGGGAGGTTGCCACCTGCAACAGTTGGAAGAGGTTTGAGGATGCTACCACTTGTTTGTTTTCTCTCCACCCAGTCTCATCCACCAACTTGACCAGTAAACACTCTTTTAACAGCTCTCCTAAGCTGTTGTCTCCACTTTTATTTATTTATAATTAAAATATTTAGAATTACAGTCAATATCCTTGACTCTGTTGAGTCATTGATTACAACTTAGCATAAAATTTAACATAATGTCTTAAATAACATCAAATAAGATAATATTATTTTTGCAAAATTGGGGCATGTGACAGAACTTATAATTTTTTTTAATGCTTTTAACATCAATTCGATTCCTAGATTACAAAATGCAGCAGCTGATTTGTTAGCTACCTCTGCTACAAGATTAATGCCTATTAATAACAGATGCTCAATTGAATTGATTTTCAGGCCTTCTATTCCAAACAATGTCACCAATTTGAGGGTATTCGATGATGGTCAACATATCTTAGAGTTATTAACCAATGATGAGACTTTCAAAGACTCAGTGATTGATGACGAAGAACATCAAACCAATATTCAAAATGGGAACTTCATACCTAAAGGGGTTAGAACATTGGAAGGGATGTTTGATTTGAACAACAATTTCAAAAACCCTCCTAATGTCAAAACAAATAGTTCAACAATGCAGTATGAGCTCATCAATATTGGGACATAAACTGAACCCAAGTATGTGAACTTGGGGAAATGCTGTTCACCGGGTGAGAGAAGCAAATTCATCAGTTTATTTCAGCAATATAAAGATGTTTTTGCTTGGACATATGAAGATTTTAAGATTTATGATACTCGCATCATCCAACATGTCATCCCTATTAAAGCGGGTGTGAAACCATTTCAACTGCCACTGAGGAAGATGCATCCCAAGCTGGAGCCCTTGATTCAAAATGAATTAAAACAGTTACTTGATGCAAAGATCATCTTTAGAGTTAGACACTCGGAGTGGGTGGCGAATTTGGTACTGGTGAGGAAAAATTCTGGTGAAATAAGACTGTGTGTGGATTTCGGGAATTTGAATCATGCCTCAGACACGGGTAATTATCTTGTCCCGCCAATGGAGAAAATATTACAGATGGTTTCAGGGTCTGAAATGTTCTCCTTATTGAATGGGTTTTAAGGATACAACCAAGTATTGGTAGCAGAACAAGATAAGCTGAAAACCACGTTTCGTACAAAGTGGGGGACTTTCACTTACAGGAGAATTCCCTTCGGCCTCATTAATGCTGGAGAAACCTTCCAAAGGGCAATGGATATAGCTTTCTGAGGTTTAATTGGCCACAGTGTGGTAGTCTACCTGGATGATGTAACAATTTTCTCCAAGAAGAGAGAAGAGCATATGTTGCATCTAAAGCAAATTTTTGACCACTGTCAGAAATATAGTATCTCTTTGAATCCTAAGAAATGTGTTTTCGCAGTGTCTAAAAAGGGAATCTCCATAGACCCGGACAAGATAGAAGTTATAGCATAGATTCCATTACCCCACAATAAGAAAGGCATGTAATATTTCATGGGGATTATAAATTTTGTGCGAAGGTTTGTTCTTGATTTTGCGCAAATAGTCAAGCCTTTGCAATAGATGGTCAAGAAAAGTGTATAGTTTAAATGGAATGACATAGAAAAGGATGCATTTAACAATATCAAAACTGTAATAGCTCATGCACCTTCACTTAAAAGTCCTGATTTTGAGAAATATTTTATCTTATACACGTTTGCTTCTGATAACTCACTCGCAGCGGTGCTTACACAGAAGGAAGAAAGGGGAGATGAGTACCCCATATCATTCATGAGCATTGGTTTGCAAGGTGCTGAATTGAATTACCCTGCTATTGATAAACAAGCATATGCAGTCTTTAAAGTGGTAAAACAATTCAGGGCTTACATTCTAAAGAATAGAACCAAAGTAATTGTTCCTCACCCAATGGTCAGAACCCTTTTCGTGCAAAAATATTTGGGAGAAAGAAGAGGAAATTGGGTAACAACTTTGCAAGAATATGATTTAGAATTTAAACCAGCTACTATAATCAAAGACAAGGGATTTGTAAGTTAATGGTTGAAATTCAAAATAATGAAGACATAGACTGGGAAAATGAAGCTGAGTTGTGTATGATTGATATGTGTCCCATATTTATAGCTTTAGAGTCTTGGTACACAGATCCGATACACTATCTCCAATACAGATATTTACCTAAACACTGGAATGTTAAACAAAGAAAAGCACTTCTCTTAAAGTCAACGTCTTATCACATAATTGACAGAGTTCTTTTTAGAAGAAACTATGATGGAGTATTTTTGAGATGCTTGAAAAAGGAATATGCATCTAAAGTTGTTAAGGAATTGCATGATGGTCCCGCCGCAGGACATTTTTCAAGAGGTACTACTGCAAACAAGATCCTAAGAGATGGATACTAATTTCCCACCGTATTTAAAGACACATGATTATGTAAGAAAATGTGACACATGCCAGGGAAGCGGTGGAAGACACGCAAGAGCAGCTGGACCATTGCGACCAGTCATGGTTTTGGAACCATTTGAACAATGGGGAATTGATATCATTGGAGAAATCAATCATAATTATTCATTGCAACACAAGTACATCCTTACCGCTACATATTATTTCACCAGATGGGTGAAAGCGATCCTGTTACGGAAAGTGAACGAAGATACATTCATAGTCTTCCTACAAGAGAATATTATGACCAGGTTTGGGGTTCCAATTTCCCTGGTTTTTGAGAATGCATCTTATTTTTCATTGATTAAAATTACTACATTTGAAAATGAGAAAAGAATGAAATTTTATTATTTTTCTAATTATTATCCATAAGGTAACATATTAGCTGAATCGACTAATAAAATTATCATTAGAATTTTAAAGAAAACTGTCATAGAAAACTAGAGAAGTTGGCATGCAGCTCTTCCAAATGCACTATGGGATGATAGGGTCACACCCAAGAATTCCTTAGGCGTGTCACCTTATACTTTAGTTTATGGAAAGGAAGCTATTTTACCCTTGAATATTTTATTGCCGTCTTCTTAGTTAGCTCAAGCGTCAAGAGGGTTTGGTAGTGAGGTTTTACAAGCTAGAATTAATACCCTGCTGAAGCTAGAAGAGTCTAGATCTAAGTCTAAGGAGAGGTTTAAGCACCAGCAGGATATTGTGAAGAGATGGTTTGAAAAACATAAGTCCAATAAGGGAAGCTTTGAAGTGGGAGATTTGGTTCTAAACTGGGATCACCCGCATGATGAAAAATGAAAGCATACTAAGTTTCAACACTTATGGGTTGGCCCGTTTTAGATTGTCGAAAAGTTAGGCCCCTCAACGTATAAGTTACAGGATTTACAAGGGTGGGAAGAGAATCTTCCTGTCAATGGTTTAGTTCTCAAACCCTACTTTACCTAGCGACTTAGGAGTTTTTGTACATAAATAAATTTTTACATCATTTTTGATTTCTTTTAGTTATGTTTGCTTTCTTTCTGCTGATTTGCTTTTCTTTGCCTTTGATTTATTTCAGTTTTTCTTTGCTTTATTTTAGATTTATTTCAAATAAGCTAGCTCAGATTTTGGTGCTTGGGAGACATTGGAATTTGGACAAACTGCCAATATTTTAAACCAAGAACTGCTCATTGGGATTTATCTATGTCAAATTTTATCATGACAAGATTCTTTAATTTGATGGACTATTGAAGGGAATGAATTTTAAGAACACATTGAAGTCCTATGTTAAACCCTATTAAATAACTGAGGTACGAAAGGTCTAGAATACTATTTTGGGGCTCCATCCACTTCACATTAATATCTGTCCTAGGAATCTTGTAGCAAAGGACCCACGGAAAGGAAGCATAATGGATAGGTGTATGGCATTCAAAATAATCCCATGCCACAAATGAAAGCTATATACATAAAAGGAGTCAAATTTCCAAGTAAGATATATATAAAAAATATATACTAAACAAAAAATAGTAAGATGATTGGATTGCTTAGAGGTTCTTCTCCGTCCGTGAGATGAAACCAAATATCACTCACAAAAAAGGACACCATGGATGGAAGAACCTAAATCAAATCTCAAATGAAAAAGAAACAATACGGGAAGACTCAAAAGACAAAAGTCTAAAAGCAACAAAATAATACAAAAGGCATGGAAATGAGGAACAGATGAATACGCATGTCCACACTCTGTTACGATCCTGTGGTGTCACAGTTAGAAGCATTTGAATACAGAAGTAAATGAATCTCACATTTTGGCCTCAGAATAGTTATCAGGACTTTGAAAACTTGGCTACCTTACCCTATGGGACTAAAACCAATGAGATGTTCTAAAATCTTACATCCCTACAAAAGGTCTGGATTTTTAAATAATTAAAAAAAAGAAATAGGACAATTTGGTTTAACAGAATGCCATAAAGCAGTTTTGGTTTTCAAAAGATAGTCTTTCCAGAGATCTGTGTTCACCATCCAGTCGCCAATTGTTGACGTTGCAACCAATACCCCAAAAAATTTGCATGTTTTAGGGCTCCCCTTTAATTTCTTAAGCTGTTTGTTTTACTTAGAATTTTTTGCCCTTTGAAAACTATTGTTCATGACTTGGTTTCACCTTGAGTAAGCTCAAGATTTTTTGTTTTTTCCCACCAAGTAAGAAAGTTTTTTTGACACGATGTGTCGAAAAAATTTCCATGTTTTAGCTAATACAATAGAAATATTTTTCCTTTTAACCCAATGCATTTTAGTTTATTTCATGATTTTGTTGGCTCGATGCATTAGAAAAAGTTTTTCCTTTCTAGCCGACACAACGAGTGGTGTTTGAACTTTCATTCAATAATCTTCAACCGAATTTTGCGATTTTGTGCTGCGGGGTTTTCGGCCTTTGTCGAAAATATTTTCGATTTCCAGCCGATATTTTTGGCAGGATCGTGCTCTTGTAGCTCTTGTAGCCGATGATGTCGGGTGTTTTAAGATTTTTATCATTAATCGAGTCTGCCGATAGGATTCGATCGGACGTTCTCGCCTCGCTTTCTCTGACGGTATCAGTTTTTTTTTAATGGTTTTTGTTTGAGGAAGGCGACATATTTGGTGTTTTATCGCAGATCCTTCACTGCCATTGCGTCGGAGGCTTATGTAGCCTCATCAGTGAGTGATTTTTTCTGAGGAGAGGCAATATTTGTGGTAGAATCGTGGTTTCTGAGCTGGTGTGTTTCGAGGTCTTCATCACACCCACCGATGTGTTTTTTTTCGATGAAGTTTTAGTGTGGGCGCCAAACAACATTTTATTCATGCGTGCGACTTAATTTTCCCACCAACCACACTTAATTTGCTGATGAATATCAGAGCTAGAAGTCATGCCTAGGGTTGAAATGATTTATGAAGACGCAAAATCAGTCACTAGAGCTGGGCCAGAATTCAAGTGGGGGAAGATATATCATATGCTCTAGGATCACAAGGTTCCAGACACAGGACTGGAATATTTACCCTTGTTTAGGAACATATTAGGATCAGGCATTACAAAGGTGTCCATGCGAACAGAACTATTTCCTTGATCCGAGGTGATTGGTTGGATTCTGTCTAAAGCAGACACAGTAGGTATAATCATGTATAATGTGGAAGAAAAAGGTTTCACTTCCTTTACCCCTCCATCCATAGCCAAATCCTACAACTTTCTAGCCTCAGAAGTCAGCATGACAACTGATTGGATAAATAGCTTGACCATTGTTTATGTTGGATTCAAAAATGATGATGACAGAGGAAAAGTCATTCCAACAACGGGAATATGGGGAATATGAAACTGCCAGTCTACGTACCCCATATAGACTTGTAGCATTGATGCATAACATGATCTTCAACAGAGCTGATGGAATATTTTATAAGATTGTTTGGATACCACTGATGTATTATGTGACCATGGAAGGTACTATTTTCAACTGGTCGGACATAGTGGCTAATAGTTTGTCTTCATGTATAACTGCAACACAGGAAGGATTGCTCCGACGGAAGTATGAATTCTATATGGGATCATTTATGATTGATTGTATACTCTACCTGCATGCATTTGAGAAGCTAAACTGCAGTTGGAAGGAGGGAAACGAACCTATTTACACTGCATACCAATTGTTATGGGCTCACAGAAGTCATAGCTCATACAAGCTTATCTGTGAGGAATTCCTAATACAACTTTATCAGTTGATTTCCCTTGAAGAGTGTAAATGCTTGTATGAGGGTGCTCGAGATGTTATATTGGAATATGGAGGTTATTTCTTTTTTGAAGAGGACACCTACTTGAGGATGTATGGGGGAACCAAAGCCCCTTCGCTGCTTCCAAAATATGCAACTGATTATATTGTGCATAAAGAAGCAGTAAGAAAACTCTTTTTGGATGGTTTTAGGAGTTTTCTTTTCGATATGAAGAAGGTAGTCTTCCCGTCACTTCCTTTCTATGTTGGTAGTTATAAATTTTACAAAGTTAAAGGCACACCATATTTTGTGAAAGATATGGAAATATTCCATTTTGGTGAAAAGAGTTTTCACAAAAAAGATGCTCAGGGTAAGGTGGCTGCACACCGTGCACTTATGAAATTAAACTTTGGTTACTTTGATCATTTTGACAAAGACGAAGAGGTACATCAGAATGCTTGTAATATGAATTCCCTTGACAAGCATCTCAAGAAGAAAAGCATAGTCATAGGAGGAAAAGTTAGCAGTAGTACCTTTGAACAGAAAAAAATGGGAAGAGGAAGCTGCATCGAGAGAGAAGGAAGAAGCAACACGAAGGTTAATAGAATATGCAAAGAAATTGTTGGCTGGAGATGCACAGAGGGAAAAGGAAGAAGAGGAAGCTGATAGAAAAAAGGAAGAAGAGGAAGCTGCTAGAAAGAAGGAAGAAGAAGAAAGAACACAAAAGGATTTGGCACAATGGGAAAAAGAAGAAGCAGATACGATAGCTGAGGAGATGAGACAAAAGGAGCAAGAAGATAAATATAGGGAAAACCAAGAGCAAAATACTGCTCAAGATAATCTAGAAAGTTTCCCTTCCACGTCAGGAGATATATTGACAGGAGGTCACCTCCCTATTGTTGAGTTAGGGTTGGTAGCCTTCACTCAATCAAAGCAGCACGAGGTTGCAATTTTGGATAATGTATTCTTTGAACCCAAGCGGAAAACCATTGTATGGAGATCTGAGAAGACATTGAAAATGGGTACCTATCCCGAGGTTACCACAGTTATTGAGAAAAATGTTGTAAAAAATGTGGATGAAGATCTAGAGCAGATGGCCTCAAATTGTGTTGCAACTGCATAGGCAAATTCTTATAATGTTAGCAAGTTAAAAGGAGTAGTTTACCAATACAAATACAAAATGGCACAAATGAAATAGACCTTGAGGAAAGAGAAAGGATTAGGATGAGAGACAAAGAGGAAGTATGATGCCACCCTTTCGGATTTAGAGAGGCTCTAGGAGGCCTATTAGATCTTGGAAGTAGAAAGGGATTCCTTGGTATTGTCAAATACCATTATCAGTGGAGAAAAGAAGGATTTAGAAGGCATAATTTCAAGCCTGGAAACACAAAGGGACATAGTTGATGCTCAGGCAGAGGAGTTGAGGACTCGAGTTGCATAACTGGAAGCACAAAACAGTTCTTTGGAGGTACTGTTGAAAGCAACAAATGAATAGAAAATGGATATAACACCTCTCTGAGAGCATGCTCTCTTGCTTAGAAGAAAGATATATCAAGTTCATATGAAACTTGTAGAAGAGGTCTACAACATTAAGCAAGTAGAATCCATATTACAAGAGATCTCAGTGATATCCACTGAATTCAGAACAAGAGCTCAAGAAATTGTAGAAGTCATCCAGGGTTAATTGACTTGGTTGGAGACCAGTGAAGAGCTCCTAGAGAACGCGCCTCAAAATAGTATAAAATTTTCATATCGAACATGAACTCATGGATTTCAGTAGGAAGGCTACTGCAAAATTGACAGCCGTAGTGGGGAAAACATTGGATAAATGTGTGGACTTTTACAAAAGGGTGCTTACCATGCATAATAGATGCCAAACCTCTGCAGCCAAGAGACTTGAGGAATTCCCAGGACAAGAAGAAAATTTGAAGTACCTTCATGAAATGATGTAAGAAGATGAGCTCAATATACAACATGTTAAAGGTCTCAATGAGAAAATAGTAAAAGTTTTAGTCGCACAAGCTACAATCAACAATTGCTTGCTGGAGGACCAACTTAGAGTCACTCCACAGAAGGTAGCAGAAATAAGGTCACAGCTGCCTGAGCATGAAGTGCCAGTCAGAATATTAGAACCTACAGAATTCAGGATTGTAGCTGCATATGCAGCTATGCAGAATCAATTCGTGGATGGATTAGCTAGGCCCACCTAGTATGTTTTGTTTTATTCACATGTGGAGAATTTTATGTAATATTTTCTATTTATTCCATTTTCCTAGTGAGCACACTAGAGGACAAAATTTTTGAATCACCGAGTTAGGGAATCCCAAAGGGCATGGATAACCAAAAGTCATTTTGTAAATGTATAAGTAAAGGCAGAGTAGAATAGAGAAAGGGACTTTTTCTGGCACACATGCTAAAACTTTTTTGTAAGGATAACTATTTTTGTTTATAATAAAGAGGACCAAAATTTTTCTGGAGGAAGGACTGTATGAGATTCAAGATGTTTATGTGGATTGTTGAATGCGAACTACTTCTATTTTGGCTTGCTGCATAATTGTGCAATTGTTCCAACCCATTGAACTATTTCTGCAAGTTTATGAATGATTTCATTATTCTATTTCGAATCTTGTGCAATAAATGAGTAATAGATGTTTTAACTTCACAGAGCTAACTTTGTGTTATTTTTTTTGTTGTATTTATGTATGAGAGATTTATCAGCTACCTGTAGGATCCTACATGCAAACAATACAACGTATTACTCATATTAATATTAATCTTGCTCCCCGGGGATAGTTAGAATTAGTCTAGATTAGATTAGTTGTTCTTTTCTTTCGTAGAGTGATCGTGGGGCAAGAGCGGTAAGACATAGGGAATAACTACACATATCTAGTGAGTTTATTACCCACTATCACTTGCATTTAATATAGGAACTTGCATTTCATTAAAAAAACAATAAAATTACATAAATGGTGGATCGGGCCACAACCGGTAAAAAATAGATTTAAACATTCCTTTAATTCTACGGTAGCTGGGCCGCTAACCGAATGGATTCCCCATTCCAAATGATAAACGAGCTAATTGGGATTGGTTATTGGGGAGAATCCCTATTGTCGGTACCTAGGATTTTGATTAAATACATTCCAAGTCAAAACTAGGGGTTTTCTCTAAAAATTCTAATCTCTAATATCTACAGGTAAAAACCTGACCTTATAACTCCAAGATGCATAAGAAGACCAAGAAACCCGAGAGAGAGAGAGAGAGAGAGAGAGAGAGAGAGAGAGAGAGAGAGGTAAAAATGAATATCCAAGAGGGATAAAAAGACAAGATCATCAACATTGTATCCTCCATAAGGGAGCCATCCAAGAGGGAGAGAGACAACATGATCAAGAACGTATCCTCCACAACATAACACCATAATCACAAGAGTAAAATCCAACCGAGTTGTCCTCCTTCCATTCCATTAGCTTATCCTAGGGTTCATGAGGAATCCCTAGTGAATCTCTCCTAGAAGAAGAGTACAAAGATAAGTGTATAGATGTTGATGCTATGATTGTGTATAAAAGGACTCTCTCCTTTCTACATTTGTATGAGAGATGAGGGAGGCCAATAATGTGGGACTATGCACTTACAAGAAACCTACATGATCCCTTGTAGGCCACATAGACGTCCACTCAAGAGTACAAGTTTCATGTTCTAATGGGTACATAATGCTGATGAGCCTCCATGAAATTTATCTATCCTCCAAATAAAAGTACTCCACTAGGTAAGCTACCCCATCCAAGAACATTGTCAAATTCCAATGCGTCTTTTAGACATATTCAAACCTCCAACAATGAAACCAAGCTACCACATGCCAGCTAGAACTTGAATCCCTCATTCATGATGTAAAAAACTCTACATCTCTTGAAGGGAATTATCCAAGTAAGTGGCTCCTCCATGAGGCCTCAATTAATGGAATCCACCAAATTACCAAAAGATATGCAATTCCCAAGGGAAGAAATCCAAACCAACACCATCCTAAGGTCAAGGATCCACCGAGCAGTATATCTCAACTTTGCATATACATGGACCTTCTCGCACGGTAAAATTCATTTTGGACCATTCATGGGCTAGTCATACACTATGTACCCCAAATCTCATGGAGCACCCCAAAACATGGTGTAAACAATTTCAGAGTAACTTAAAATTCTAACACTCTTCCATATGAAACCCATGAGTGCCCCATAAAGCCTCGAAAAATAAAAAAGTGCACATGATGTGAAAAAAACTTGAGAAAATCTCGTGTGCCTCACACTTGATGCCATGCACGACTCTTTCCTTTGAGCTTATGAACCGAACAAAAGTTCGCTCACACATATATTACCAAAATACTTGGAATAATATTTAAAAATCCATTTGGATAAAAGAATATACATATAAAAGTATGAGATAAGATATGACATTTACAAGATAGCATTGCCTATATATATAATCATTTAAGGGCCTCTAATGCAACTCTTCATAAAGAGGTACACATTTTCACTAATTATTATTATATTATTTATTGTTTGTTGTTATTATTATTATGATTACTATTTATATATATTGTATTATGTTATATTTTTTATATAACATTGCATTCCCCTTCAGGGAAGCTTTGTCCTCAAAGCTTATTAAAGACAAGGCTTACGTTTTATTTCTTGCTTGTAATGTCATCTCTTGATCTTTTGTGTCAGAACTACGAAACTTTGACAAAAAGAGAAGATATGAGTTTTGAATCCCCAATAAAAAATGCTACATCATTTGTGAAGTAGTCCATCCGAGATCTATCTTTATTGGAGGTGTTTATTGATTGCTTTGTTGGATGGAACTTCTCGTTTTCTACTTAGTTCATTGATTTTGTGTTATTTCTATTCTAATATCATAGCTCCTCTGGTTATATTCATTTTGATCATGTTGTTGGTCAAAATGTTTTTTATAGTTTGGGTGTCGGTAAGGGGTTCTTGTTGCTTTTTTTTACTATCTTGGCTTATCTTTGAACTGTGACGATGACTGGATTTGTATTTTATTCTTTTTCCTCAACTTGGTTTTTTGAGTTTGAGGGATTCTGTGTCCTCTTCTTAATTTGATCCAACTTGTTTTCCAATGAATCGTTATCATTCTTAATATTCTTGATCATTTCTTCTTGCGTTTGCTCATCATCCTTAAGCTTCTAAATTTGACCCATTAGATCTTGTTTATGCTTCTAAAGGTGACCATTTTGTTCAATAATTTCTAATAGTTTCTTCTGAAGATCTCAATTCACCTCTTGTATCTTTTGATTGTATTGTGCCTTATCCTTCACTTTTTTGATTTGAAGAAGCAATTTCTGATTACAATCTCTTAGACGATATCTTAATCAAATTCTTTTTGCATCGTTTGTATTGATTTCTGATCTTTTGAAAGCACCTTATTTCTTTGAAGTATTTAGATGACACAACTCATGAACTTGACTTCAGTGTAAAACCCTAGAATGTGATTTTCTTCTTTTAATAAGAAAATGTCAAGAACTTTTTCCTTGTGTTGAACATGAAGGTACCCAATGTATCTAACCAAATTGACCCTAGAACAATATCAACCTTGTCTCAATCCAATGATACCACAGAAATGACACTGAATTGGGTTATGAACTTGTAATCATCAAAAAATATTTGTAGGTTCTTAATCTCATATTTATCATAAAAAAGTAGGTTTGAAATAATATGGATGGTCAAGAGTCTAATAAGTATGAAAAGAGTATAATAATAACTTGAGATCTGAAATAAACTAAATAAGGAATACCAAAGCATGTTAGATACTATGCAAATTGAACCAAATTAACATCAGACATTTAATATACAAACTCTATTCATATTTTAGGTTTTTAAGATTAACTTAAATAAAAACATTTTCTGGAAAAGGAATATGTAAATACATAACTGAAAAGTGAGTATGAGTGAAAAAAAATTCATCAAACATAGGTTCACAAACAAAAATAGATTAAAAACATTGACATGCATTCACAATTTATCAAAAGCTAAGTTGGCTCATAAATTGAAATTTCATCTTCAAAATAATCTTCAGTACATTCTGCTGTAGATCCAAAAAATTACCTCTCTCAACCCTCTCAATCACCAACCATATTTACTATCTTGACTTGTATATTTATAATTAAACAAGGGGCGTGAAAACAGTTTTAGATCCAAAATTAAAGGATCGAATAGACTCAAAAATAGATATGATAGAGTTACATTCAGTAATCATGTTCTAAAATTAAATTAACACATACGACTACTGCGAGCTAATAATAATTAATCCATCAGTTCAACAACAAAAGGAAACTTGAACTATTTAAAATATTTGACTACCACATGGATAGCTAAAATTGTTTACTGACTAAGTCAAATGCCGTGAGATACTTCTTCCATCATGTTCAAACCATCTAATTCTTGGGATCTTCTCTACAGTCGTAAGTATTCTTTCTCAATGGTATGCACTTTTCCTTGAAGTTCCTGGTTCTCCTTACCTAGCTCTTCATTCTTTTCCTATGCCAACTTCCTTCTTATAGCCTCTTCAACAGGTTGACTGAATTTGGAATAGTTTATATTAATCTATTCCAAATCCTCTCTCAGTCTTCGATTATCTTGAACCAATTGGTCATTTTCTGATGTGAATTTTGAGCCTTATAATGATGTAAGGAATTCCTCATATTCATCACTTCTGTCTCTTCTTCTACATGTAACATGTCTCCAGAAGTGTCCAAACATTGATTATTTTATTCTCTAGTTAAATTTTTATCCACATGAACCTTTTGATTCTTAGGACTATGCTTCAGAATTTGAGCATCTACGCATTTTGTGTCTTGCTCAATATCTGTAGGTTTTAAACTAGTCCCGTCCTTAAAGTTTGGTATGGCTCTTTTACCCATGTCAACATATTTTTCAATTGGAAACTCAGTAAGTATTTTGATGTTTTCCTCAATATTTTCTAGAGATCGAAACAAAATTTCCTCCATCTCTTTGGACTTAGTATCTTCTTCACTAGTAGATTCCTCAACATCAATCATGACTTCATTCTTCAATTTAGGATTAAGAACCATTTTCATATTCATTTGAAATCTATTGGAGGTCCTAGTTTTTGGTCGCTATTTAATAGTTTCAGAACTTTGAGAATGAGAATATATCCTTTTTGCTTTTTTGGATGTTTGTTCAGACATACCTCTTTATGATGTTTTCTCCATTGGATCTTCTTCTAGATGACCTGGAGTCTTGGGAGTTTTCGTAATTCATTCTTCATCTTGCTCAACCTGTTTTTCATGATCCTCTTTTCCAATTTGCTTTGTACCAGGACCTGTTCTCAGATATAGTTCTTCAATATTCTGTTGTGCTTGCTCTACAACCTTCCTTTTATAGCTCTTGTGTTGTTTTGTGGTTTCCACATTATCCCGACTTTGTCTTCTCGACTGAGACACAATTTTATTTTGAGTTGAAGGATATTTTCATTCCTTACTCTTTCCAACATTATATTCCTCTACAGTCTCTAGTTTTTCTACTTCAAATCTTGACCAAAAGATGAAATGCAACCAATTCCATCTCTTCTTCCTTAATTCATTGAGAACTAGCAGCCTTATTAATCCATGGTGGAAAATTCTATGAGATGTATGATTTGGATGATTTCTAACTTGAGTTTCCATATTAGATATAATTTTTAGCATATATAAATGTAAATTAAGCTTTGATGCTCCTGCAACATGAAGGGGGAATCAAAGATGATACCTGTACACTGGAAAATATTCCTCACAAGTAACATGATGCTGAATGATGTTAAAAATACTCTCCATTCTCCCTTCAACAAATTTTGATGAATCCCTTTACTACAGTCTAGGATTTCATGCCTTGATAAGAGGAACATATTCAAATCTATTTCAAAAGGGAATTTTTTAAACCATTGATCACCTTCAGTAGATAACCCTATTGCTTCTATGATTGAGGACTCTGAGAGTTCAAAACTCAGATTGGAAAATCAACCTACATGCCCGTAAAGTTTCCTGCAAATTATTGAGAAAATTCAACATTATAGCCTCTGATATTTTTGAAGAAGGTGAACTAACCTGTATCTATCAACATATTTGCACAATGCAGATGTTCTTCGCCCAATGAGTATCAACAAGTTCAAACCTATGTGGTTTTCCACTTGTCTTCTTCATCCCAACAGCTACAAATTCAAAACAAAAACTCAACTCTAATTGTTAAACTAACACAAATCTTAGCATAGATACAAATTCCAAATGTCATACAAATTACATGCAATCTAACCAAGACATTGAAAACGAATAACTAATTAAATCTGATAATGCCAGCAAATGGATGTAGTGGTGTCACATCAAATTTAATCATGAGAAGGTTCACTGGACATGCACAATTCATAAATCCATTTCCAAAGATCGCATCCTTTCATTATAACCCAATTGGTTGTCAAATTTGAATTTTTCCCTTTTTGACATTTCGACAACGCTAACGCATACAATTTCATAATAGCCCACTGCTGGAATGCTGTAGTTCAAAACTGTCTTGTACTTTGGGTAATAATTTCTAAACATGACTGGAGACCATATGAATTATCATGATAAAAACTATTAGAAAGAGTTGAATATAGATAAGATCCAAACATAGACCTATTAATAAAACAAATGCATGTAAGGGCACCTAATACAAAGGAATATGCGATGAGAAATACTTCAGAAAACTTTGGAAATTTTTGGAAACAAGGCTTAAAGAATTCAAAAAGGAATAAAAAAAACATATAGGGTTTATGTAAAAGTTCAACTCCAGTACTAACATCTGGCTTTGGCCGGGGATGGAGTCCTCCTTGTGAGGATCCAAGAACGTGCATACCAGGTTCCTTTGACTGAAATAACAAACTGCTGGAATTATACCTTATTGAAATCAAACTGAACACTACATACCTGTGCAAATCCATTCGGTTGGAGTCTTCTTCAAAAAAACATGAAGATTCACTGGCATATACAATGAATTTCGGTCACCCATGACCTTAGTATTTATGAAAATGTTTCAGAAAATGCCCATCAACTGGGC
Organism: Pseudotsuga menziesii; assembly: GCA_001517045.1. Lineage (NCBI taxonomy): Eukaryota > Viridiplantae > Streptophyta > Pinopsida > Pinales > Pinaceae > Pseudotsuga > Pseudotsuga menziesii. The sequence goes on from LPNX010708893.1 coordinate 425,024, forward strand.
TTGCAAGCTCTTCACCTTCTAGGTTTTGTACCACAAAAGTGTTGTTTCCCAGAAATTCAACAATCTTGAATGGTCCCCACCACAAGTTATCGAACTTTCCATGCTTCTTCTTGTCATCTTTCCTTGCATCCCATAATCCCACAAAATCACCAAGAAGGAAAGAATCCTCTTTGGTTTTCCCATCAAATCTTGCCTTTACCTAATTTTTGAATGCTTGAGGTTTTTCTGGTAGCAATTCCCTTTCCCGTTGAGCTTCAATCAACTGAAAAATTCTCCTTTGGACATCATTCTGTTCTTCTAAATTGTCTCTCATTAAATTCATCACTGGTAAACCCAATTGAATAAATAGGAAACACAACATCAGTACCATAAACAAGTTGAAATGGAGAAGTGCCAATAGTTTTTTTAGTGGCCACTCGGTTAACCCAGAGAGCATACTTCAACTTGCTATCCCTTGCTTTCTTGTTTTGAGATAAGAGTTTTTTGATGTTATTAACAAGATTGTTATTTAGGGACTCGCTATTACCCTATGGGTAATATGGTGTTGAATGTTTAAGAAGGATACCATGCTTTTCACAAAAGTGCACAATCTCATGAGACTTAAAAGCTGCAACGTTATCAATTACAAGCTTTCTAGGACAACCAAACTTACTTAGGATATTCTCTTCTAGGAAGTTTATTATAACTTTATCAGTCGTTTTCCTAGTGGGAATTGCTTCTACCCATATTGTGAAGAAATCAATGGCCGTCAAAATATACTTATGCTTCCCACTTGAAGGAGGATTAATTTCACCTATCAAATCTAACCCCCAATGCTGAAAGGTTTCCACTATTGCTGTAGGTTTCAGTGGAAAGGAAATCAATTTTTGTTTACCTGCAAAATTTTGACATTCGACACAAGCTCTTACTTGAGCATAGACATATGGAAATATTAAGGGCCAATAATAGTCTGCCCTCAAAATATTAAAGGCAGTGGATTTCCAATATCGATTCCCACCACAAGCGCATCCATGCAATTTTTCTGTTATGATATCAACTTCATCTTTATCCACACATCTAAGAAGCATACCTACAAGATCTTTCGAAAACAAGGTTTGCTCAATTATGCAATAGATGATAGCTTTTAATTTCAATGACATGCATTTCCTTTTGTCTAGATCTGATGAACATTGTAGATATAAAAGGAAATATATAGTTTCATTATAATAAGAATATTCTACATATTTGTTGTAAACCTGATCTTTTTTTTGTTCGAACTGCAACTCTGCTTGTGTTGACTAATTAAGCATCAATTTAAGTTCCAATGATTCACAATTAGAATCTGCAAGTAATCTAACCAGGACTTGTCCTTTGACCAAGTTAGTAGTCCTGATTTCAACATCATATTCCATAATCTTAGATATCAAATGCCTCCTTTTTCGTTCACTACTAGGCTATACCAAAATCTCCTTAACTGCTACATTAGGTATATATGTTAAAATATTTGAATGTAACAAATAAATTCTGAAAAACTTGAGAGCTTTGACTAAAGAATATAACTGCTTTTCTAATATGTTATACTTGAATTCAAAATCCCTTATGGTTTCACTGAAGGAAGAAATTGGCTGTTTGAAGCCTTCAAAATTTTTCAGTAAAAGAATTGCTGCTATGGTATCCTCATAAGCAAAGGAAAAAGTCAAAAAACCTTTTAAAAAGTCTAGACTTACCAACATTGGAGCCTCGATGAGAGCCTGATTTATATTTTCAAATGACGATTAAGCCTCATCTATCCATTTTACCTCTTGGTCGTTTTTCAACATTGCTGTTATTTGCTTGATGATCTCTGCAAAATTGGGAATTCCGTTGGAATATATTATATTCCTTGGAAGGTAATAATGTCTATGTATTATGTCAGAACTTGTCTACAATCTTATGTAAAAGAGTAATACATTTAACTCATAGTTATATGGTGTTGTATTTACTTGTGTAGAGTATTTGTCCATGGTATTGTATTAAGAGATGTTATTTTGGAGAATTATACTATCCCACATGCAATACATGAGAGTAATTCCTCCTCATCTCTTAGTATATGATAGGGTCAAATGAGTCTCTACATATCATGTATTCTTGATGTAGTAGTGGTACTATTGTGACATTGCTGTACATCATCTATATTCTTTGAGGTATTTTTGCTTTGCTCTCTTGTAAGATTGGAGAAGACATTCTGGAGATAATAGAAGATTACCTTCCCGTGGATGTAACCCATTAGGGTGAACCACGTATATCAGTGTTCTCCTGTCCTTTTCTTTTTCTGTTTTGATCTTTTATGATATGTTGTTGGTTGCTTATATAGGTTAACTAGTTTAGCTTGAATCTACTATTCTAACGTGGTATCAGAGCGTGCTGCTATGATCTGGTACTTTCTATAGATTTCAATCAATAACGATTATCATTTGGGCATTGTCATTTTGTTGTAGATTTGCTTTCTATATGGTAGCCATTAGGCTTCTCTTCAGACATGGGCATATTTCTGCATTTTTTTTTACCCTAACCCTAACTTGTTGTGTAAGAATTTTGCAGAATTTTTCAAGGGTTTCTTGATGTTTTTTATGTAGATCTACATGATTTTAGGGCTCTCCTCAAGGAGATCTTTCTTCCGATTATAAAAACGACAGTTATAAAAAAGGGCTGTAACCTGGTTAGTTTTTACCAGAATTTGTATTATAACATGTTTTTGGAATTAGAAACACCATTATGGATCCACCTACGTGGCCATAATAGAAAACTGGGTATTTCTGGGCTCCCTTTCAGTAATAAAAGCAACAGTTATACAAAAGGGCCGTAACATTGTCATTTTTATAGATTTTTTTTATTATAACCTGTTTTTGGAATTGGAACAACCATTCTGGATACACCCACGTGGCCAAAACAGAAAAATGGGCATTTTTGGGCTTCCTTTTGGTAATAAAAAAGATAGTTATAAAAAATGGCCGTAACTTGGTCATTTATTACCGGATTTTTTTATTATAACCTATTTTTGGAATTGGAACAACCATTCTGGATTCACCTACGCAACCAGAACAGAAGACTGGGATTTTTTGGGCACATTTTTTTCATAGGGTTGTAAGTGAAAGTTTCTCCTCTTCTTTACCGTGTTTCTAACTGTGCTTTTGCAGATTCAGATCAGTAAAGTGTAACTATTTTCAAGTTCTTCACTGATTTTCTGTCATTTTTCAATATTAGGGTTTCTTATTTCTTGACAAAATTTCACTCATTATGACTTCCGAAGTAGCTTCTGTTCCTGAATTAGTTGGTTTTAACTATCTTGCCTGGAAGAGAAAGATGATTGATGTTCTCAGGAGTAAGAATATTTGGAGGCTAGTTAATGGTGAACACAAGACATCTACTGCTATTGATGATTTATCTATATGGGAAGCTAAAAGTGATTAAGCAAGGGGTCTCATTGGTCAAACTGTTGCAGATAGTCTTCAGGTAAGTATTGAGGCAGAAGACAGCCTGGTTCAGGTATGGAAAAGTCTTTCCACTTTATTTGATAAATTTGATGATGTTTCTGCATATTATCTTGAAAAAAATATCTTTGACCTCGAACCTGCTGACTTTGAAAGAGTTCAGTTATATCTTGCTGAATTGAAAACTTTAAATGAGAAATTAAATAGTTGTGGTAAAGATTACAAGAAAACTGACACTGCTCTTATTATTCTTGTAGAACCTAAAATTCCATATTGTTTCGATATGTTCATCCAAACTAGGAATAGAGCTCTAGAATTGTCTCAAAGTACTACGAAGCAAACTTTTGATGATTTTTGTAAAGGATTGATCAATGAGCAAGAAAGGTTAATTGTTTTAGGACAACTCACACCTAATAAAGCTCTAACTGCACTTAATAAGCATCATACGAAAAGTTTTAATATTGCTAAAGGTTATAATCCTTCTAATACTAATTCTGGAGATGCTTCTCATTCTTATAATGGAAATAGTAAACATAAGAAAGTATATGATCATTGTAAACATTGTGGTAAAACTAACCATCCTGAAAAGAATTGTTTTAAAGAAAAAACGTTTAATGGCTAAAGCTAAAAATAACTTCTCATGACTCTTGTTGTCTGCCGATTGCACACCAGCAGCAGAAATCTTTTGAAAGCTATCTCCTCACTTGAGAAAGTGGGAGATGCATGACCTTGGGGGCAAGCACAAAGCTAGGTACTGTCCCCTACTCCTAGCTCCTCCGTTTAGGCTAACTCCTAACGAAGCTAAGGGGGGTAGTCCCTAACAAAGAGTTTTCTAAGGCTGAATGTGGTTAAAGTGTTTCAATTAGTTGCAGATGCGGATGGGTGTTATTTAGGAGTTATTATGATTAGAAGTGTTTATTTATTATGAGTATGACACTTAATCAAAAGCAATCCATGTTGCTAGAAAGAGATTAACATATAAGCAATGATTCCAGACTTTAATTATGCATTCAGAGATAGAAGCCTAAGGGTTGAAAAAAGTAAACTAGGGCTTCCGAAGTGACGGTAACCAAAAGAACATTAACTTGTGGATGGAACCAAAGAGAGAGAGAGTTATTCCAAGATTTCTTTTCGAAGCAGAAGATGACAAACACTGTAGGTCCTGCAATTAAAAATGTTAGATTCAAATGGTTGTTTTGAAGCATGGGATAGAAGCAGCCGAGGTCACACCCTTCTACAATCTGTGAATCGCGAATCACATCAAAACTTAAGACAAGAGGTGAGATAAAATGTATGCGAGTATGTTAGGAAAATGAAATCAAGATCAACATTTTGTATAGCTTACTACTCATGTCCATCAAAATATCGATTTACTTTGCACAAATAACCAAATTGAAGCTACAAATGGCTATTCTACTGTGCCAACAATGGCCTTCTTGAGCTAGCAATTATTTAAACACATACAAGTAAAAAGAGATTAGTTAGAGACAATATCACCTCAACCATGAGGAATCCAACACAATCAAAAGCCCATAGACCTCCAAAGTCGAATATCTTTATTAGCAATGCCAAAGCAAAATGCTTGATACAATTTTCTCAGAGTAACTTTAACCCAAAAGTCCCATCCCAATAGAGCTGAAGAAACCTCTATTTATACAATGAAAGAAGAACCCAAAACCATAAAACCAAAAAACCAGACCTAACCAGACCGACCACCACTGAAAGAACAGACTTGAAGAAGGTGAGCTGGGAGTGAGGGGGGGCCTCCACCTAGGCAAGGCGCCCCCACTCCAACCCTAACCACTGCAAACAAGCCATTATTGATCCCACACGTGTGGATGACGCCCTTATGATGAAGAGGGGCGTGAATGATGGAGAGAGGCATGAGCTTGGAAGGTGAAGGTGCCTCTTAGGTATGGAGGAGCCACTGCTAGGTCTGGAGGAGCCTACTACTATCATATCATAATGTTATCATCAGTTCCTACCTCGATCAAATCATCAAACCAATGAGTGATCTCCATCTCATCCGATTCAGGAGTTTAGCTGGAGATGACAAGTCTGTTAACTGAATATATCTCTATTGCTCATTGAATGCTGATTGAAGTTGAGTTATGATAACTCCAATCATCATAAATTCCCATTGAGATGTCATTTATCCTTTTATTTCACTGAATTTGGATTAATTTGGAGAGTTTTAATTTTCTCCAAAATAATCATTTTTTAATAAATAATAATTTTTTTCCCCAAAAATAACTTTTTTGAGAAAATGAGCATTATGTGTCCAATTGATGATTTGAAAGTTGGATATGACTAGTTGGACGATCAAGAATGATTTTTGGCTTAAGGTTAGAGCCTTCAATCACTCAAAACGGGGTCCGAATGACTAATTTATTACAAAAGAGATTTTTCCATTTAATTTATGGAAAAATTAATAAAAAAACTTAGGGAAATAATTAAAATATTAAAAAATTAAAAAATAATTTTTTAACCCGTCTGGTAAAATTTTAAAGGTCCTATTGACTTAGGACATGACTATGGTATATTCTAACAATGCCTAGTAGGTTTATATATACTCATTTGGGCTCTAATAACCCTCCAAGGCCCAGAATTCAAAGTCGGGCATTCCAGCTTTGGATGAAGTGGGAGAAAACCTCGTCAATTATACTCGGCTATAGGCAAAGCATAATTGTCAAGGGAAAAAAAATCCCTAGAATACCTTAGTTGAGATTCTACATCTTAGGAGACCGAACCACTCAAAACACCCTACTAGCACATTTTATTACAAACCCCGTGGGGACATGGTCAAAATTATTCAAATGAAAAATTGGCTAGCCAATATTGGCTAGACATGAAGACGGATCAACTGATACACTGGAATCAAACATTGGACATGTTTGTCAACCTGTGGCTCCTCAGGTAACCCAACTATGGTACAAAAAAAGTTGGTAACATTTGGCTCCAACTGTGGGACAGGTACTTGCTTGATCTATTGATAAAAAAGAGTGCCTGAGAATCTAGGAATCTCTGGTACCTGCATGTAAAAAGAAGTGTCTCAAGCCCATGTATATGATAAAAATATTCCATGATGAAATACCATAATTTTTTTTTTCTTTTTTCTTTTAAAATAAAGTACATGAAATAAACCTTTTCCTTTTCAGCATATATAAGTGAGACATAATACAAATGTTAATTTACAAAAAATAAGAAACTTTGATACAATATTCTACATGGATATGATACAAAAATAAAGTACATAAAAATAAAACAAGGATGGGTTTAGAAAAGCCCTGGGATGACCCCTTGGTCATCTTGGAGGTTGTTTCGATAAAAGGGCTTCAAGTGTTGGCCATTCATGGACAGGTTTAATATTTCTCCATCCATGGTGTTAAGGAGAAAAGAATTGGTGCCAGCCGTGTCACGGATGATAAACGGGCCTTTCCAAAGGCTGTCAAATTTTCCATGCTTCCTAGGCTTCTCCCTTCTCTTATCCCATAAGAGAACAATATCTCCTATTTGGAAAGCTCTCGACCTAGCTGACTTATCAAAAGTGCCCTTCATGCTTTCTTGATGTCTGAGTGACTGATCAAGGCCAGCTCTTCGATATTCATCCTCTATGATCTGATTAATCCTCTGCTCCATTTCTGACTATTTCGTGCCATACTCACTTAACATCCCGAATATAGGAATCTGCATGCTAATTGGAAGGGTGGGTGTGAGTCCATAAACAAGCTCAAAAGGTGACTTTCCCATTGAGTTCTTCTTAGTGATCCTATCCGCCCACATAGCATACTTAATCTTGCTATCCCATGATATTTTATTATCCCTCACAGTTTTCTTAAGGATAGTCATCAAATTTTTATTTGTGGACTCATCAAGTCCATTGCCTTGTGGATAATAATTAGATGAGTGGGATAAGATAATGCCATATTTGAAACATAAGTCATTGACCTTTTCGGAACTAAAATCTTTGGCATTATCGGTTGTTATCTTAAGGGGAGTTCCGAATCTGGTGATGATTCTTTCCTCGATAAAATATATAACAACCTTTTTAGTGGCAGCCTTAGTGGGTATAGCCTCTACCCACTCGGTGAATTAATTGGTTACTGTGAGAATCCAACAAAATCCATTGCTAGAGTTGTCCTTGAATTTTCCAATAAAATCAAGCCCCCATTGTTGAAAAGGGGCAAGGACCACAACTGGAGTAAGGGGAAGAGCAACCAACTTCTGCTTCCCAGTGAAAAGCTAGCACTCTTGGCAACACTTGACATGCCTATGGGCATCTGAAAAAATGGTGGGCCAATAGTAACTAGCTCTCAGGATTTTGTGGGAAGTTGTATTTGCTGCATAATGGCCTCCACAAAATCCTGAGTGAAATTCCGCTAAGATCTTCTTGGAATCCTGCTTGTTGATGCATCTAAGTATGATACCATCTGGGTTCCTCCAACCCAGACCCTCTTGGGTGAGGAAATACCTAGCAGTATTAAGTCTCAAAGCCCTATGCTTGTGCCCTTTGAGGTGATCCGGGCAAGTGAGATGGAGAAGGAAGAAAATGATATTAGAATACCAATGATTGTCAAGGTTTTGAAGGGCAGGAGTCATGGCAGGCTGAGGGATGTCATTTTCTGCAATCATCTCAATGGCTTCTTCGTAATTCTGAGTAAGCATTCTTGCAAGGCCTTGTCCCTTGATTAATTTAGTGGGATTTATCTCAAGGTCATATTCCTGGATCTTGGACACCCATGTACCCCTTATTCCTAAACAATCTTTTTGAGAAAGGATATCTTTTATAGCAGTATGGGGAACATATCCAATAACCTTAGAATACCCAATATAGGTCCTAAAATGATTCAATGATTTAACCAAGGCATAAGCCTACTTCTCCATGATGGTATACTTCAGTTCAGAGTTCTGCAAGGCTCTACTCATAAATGCTATAGGTTGCTCGAACCCTTCGAAGTTCTTTTGGAGCAACAAACTGGCAATGGTGTCTTCTGAAGCAAAGGAAAATATTGTGAAATCTTTTGCGTAATCTGGGTTGACTAAGATTGGAGACCTAATAATGGCATTCTTTATAGAATCAAAGACTTTTCTTCCTTCAGTGGTCCACACAAACTTGGCATTTTTCTCAAGTAAGGCCTGCATAGGTTTCATTAATTCGACCAAGTTTGGAATGAATCTTTTGATAAAATTTATATGACCATTTAAGGATTGGAGGGATTTAACATTCTTAGGCAGGGGAATATTTCTTATGGCCTCTACTCTTTCAGGATCAATCTTGACACCGTCCTTATTGATGATATGTCCTAAGAGTTTTCCCTCTTTCAAAAAAACAGTGAGATCATCTTGATAGATTTCAATGATTTTACCAATCAACTCCTTGAAAACATAATCCATGGACCTTTGGAAAGTAGCTCCTACGTTTAAAAGGCCAAAGGGAATTCTCAGATATTCAAAAGTGCCCCAAGGAGTTGTGAAAGTGGTTTTATGCCTGTCTTCCTCTTGAATGACTACCTGATTATAGCCAGAAAAACCATCCAGCATCGACATCATGCTTGATCCAGTGACCTGTTGGAGGAGGGTCTCCATGTTGGGGAGGGGGTAAATGTCCTTTTGACACACTATGTTTAGATTTCTGAAATATATACATATCCTTAAACTCCCATTCTTCTTTCTAACTACTACCAAGTCAGAACACCACGTTGAATGTCTAGTAGGAGCTATTATTCTGGCTGTTAACATTTTTTCTAACTCCTTTTTAATGATTGGTGCTAACTTAGGATTTATTTGCCTAAGTTTTTGTCTGAAAGGCTTTCTTTTTTTACATTCTGGTTTCAAGGGAATAGTATGTTGAAATGCATCTTCCCTATAGGAATTGAGTTTGTCATAAGTAAAGGAAAATACATCCCTATAATATTTGACCAAGTTTATGAGGCTGTTCTTTTCTTTTTCGGAAGTACCTTTTCCAATTTTTATAATTTTAGGTTCTGTTTTCATCCCAATGTTGATTTCAATGTAATCCCCCGGTTTCATTTGCTCAACATTGATCTTTCTTCTGTCCTGTCTATCAAAGATGTTTTCTAAGGAAACTAGACCATGTGGGACAGGATTGTTAAACTGGTCACCTTCTCCACAATATTCTTTGTTTTCTTCCTGATCATTTACTTTAAAGTTTAGAAATTCATCGACATTATGAATAAATCTCAAAATTTGCTCATCATCTTTGAAGACCTGCCAATGTTCAACATTATCAGGAACATAAGGTCTGAAATTAATCTCTAAAGGACAATCCCCCTCTAACATCTCATCCGATGGCTGAAGAGTTGACGTTGAAACTACAAGCTTATCAGAGGCACTATTCTGATCTTTAGGGATTGCTTCCATGTTAATGGAATCAAAGAATTCCATTGTATCCTAGATTGCATTTCTATATTTTTTAAGTCTTTGACACTTACATGCAAACTTACCCTTAACTTGTTGGACAATTAAGTCAAGTCCCCTTTAATATTAAGCAACTTGATCCCCATGTCCTTGGCAATCTCAATGCCCAGTAGAAGTGCCTCATACTCCACCACATTGTTAGTTGCTTTGAATTCCAATCTGAAAGCAAAGTTGAAAACCTTACCCTTTGGTGAAATAATGACAACACCAACCCCCTTTTTGCCCATTTTAGAGTAAGCACCATCAAAATTCATTCTCCACAACTCACTAAGTTTTTCAGTCTTTATCTCTTCTTGGAGGGGTTCCAAGAAGGCGGAGTTGATTTGATAGGTACCATTTTCATCAGTGTGGTAAGCATACTCATTCAATGGTCTTTGAGGGTTTTCAACATGGTGTCTTTTTTCCTTTTCAAAATACAACTTAACAAGTGAAAAATTCGATGCTGGTATGGTGGCATAGGTCCAATCCATTTGGATTGATCCTCCGAAAGTGGCACCCCATTTCCTAGAAAGCAACATCCCCCATTTGTCCAGAACATCAATAGTAAGGATGTCCATCGTGATTTGGATATCCTGATACTTGGCCAATCTAGCTAATTGGTTCTCAATCATCCCTTCAACTTTAACCGATCTAGAGTCCATGGGACATACATTCTGGTATGGCCTAGTAGTTCTTAAGTCAAGCTGCTGCATGACTTTTTGGTCATGATGTTGGAACTAGATCTTGAGTCTAACATACAATTGTGTAGAAGAAGATCACCCATCATCAATGATACGTAAAAAGGGGGATGATCTTCTTTTCTTGGGTCCCTAGAATGTAGAACTATTGGTGGATCGGCAAAGACATTATTTGTAGTTTGCTCTATGGTATCAGAAAAAGTGACCTTTTTAGGGGTAAGGGGCTTTACAGGATTTGAAGGACTTTCTTCAGTTTGAGGATCAACATTACTTGGAGGGTCTAGGATTTTCAAAAGTCTCTCTCTTTGGCCAGGGATTTTACATAATTCAAGGACTGGAACAGGGAATTTTGTATTTGCTAGCCAATTACCTAAGTCAAAACTTAAATCAACAATTTCTTTAGTTACTACTTCTTTGGGAGCATTAGGAGCTGTTACCTTAGGAATATTCTATGCAGAAGACCCCTTTCTTTGATAAGTTATTTCCTTGAAGTTTTGAGTGTTGTTGATCTGCTCGACTGAAGGCATATCACCATAGTACTGAGTTAAGTTGTCAACTTTATTTTCATAACGATTGGTCTATGGCCAATTTACTATGGGGATGCTAGGGATGTCATCTATGTTGTTGATAAAATCAGGCTCGCTTGTCGACGTATTCGGACCACAACCTTCAGGGTGACCATGCTCCTGAACATAGCACGCATAGTGGCAGCCAAATTCCTCATGGAAGTCTCTGCATGCTCTGCAAAATGGTTTATACTGCTCAACCATGTTAGCGGCCTCTAGGTGATGAGGAGCATTAGAGGAAATTTCATCTCAAAATGGGCCTTTTAACTTTAATTCAAATTCCATGTCATCATGTGTTAGCCAATGAAATTGATTTAAATTTGAAATACCATATAGGTCTTAAACACTTTTTTAATATAAATTTGGGGATAGGTATCATAAAAAAACTACTTTTTTTGTTTGTATTTTCGACATATCTCCTCGTATTTTTACTCAAATTTCAACCAGGAGAGATCGTTGGATGCGAAATTTAATTCTGCATCCGAGTATCCACTCGGAATACTTTTGATGGACCCCACTACCCCAAAAACAAGAAATACCTGAAAAAACGTGATGATGACATCATCATCACATTTTTTTAGGTATTCTTGTTTTTGGGGTAGTGGGGTCCATCAAAAGTATGTCGAGTGGGTACTCGTTGGATGCGAAATTAAATTCCACACCCAACGAGCTCTCCCGGTCAAAATTTGAGTAAAAACACGGGGAGATATGTCGAAAATACAAACAAAAAAGTAGTTTTTTTCTTTTCTACCTCCAAAATTAATAAATACTATTTTATTATTTTAACTATTATTTTATTAATTTTTTTTAGGAGGCCCATTTTGAGTTGAAATTTCCTCTAATGGCCTCTGCTCATGGTTGGGAGGATTTCTTTGCCAAGTTGGATTGGCAGGAAAGGTTCTAGGAGCAGGCTGAGTTTGAGTTCTTTCCATCGTTATCACCCTATTTTGAATCTCCTTCAACTGTGCTAAGTGTTTCTGTTCCGCTTCCTCCATATTTTTCTTCATCTCCCTTTTCATTTAAATCATCTGTTTTTCATAGGCATCCTTCATAGCTGATAAAGGATCCTTGTCTTTAGGTTCACTAATTTTCAAAGGATTTGAAGACCTTGAATAACCCTGGATGTTAGATTCACCAGATGACTGCATGTTCAAATCAATTTTGATTTCCATTTCCTGAGCTTGGAGCAAGTTAGCAGGCTCCTTGTCTCTGATCTGGTATTGCATTTTGCCACTAAGTGCCTCAATGTAATAGACCAAAATGGTTAGTACAGTTGGGGCATAATCATTAGAGATGGATTTTGGAAATTCAGTGAACCTAGTATTGAACTCGTCCATTGTTTCTGTATCCTTCTTTTTTATGTTGGTCAGGGACGCAAGTTGATGCTGAGGTTCTTTATTTTCACCGAACTTGTTGGTGAAAGAGGTTTTGAAAGCAGCTAGAGTGTCAAAATCATTATCTGGAAAATTGTTATACCAGTCGCCGGCCTTTCCATCCAAATATAGAGCAAATAACTTCATGTATACATCATCATTGGCTAATAGGATCACTGAGATAAGCATTGATGCACTAAGAAAAGTTCCTGAGGTGCATGGTGGAGGTAGTGGCATCAGTGCTGGTATACATCGAGAGCTTCTCGACATCTTTGTCTGGAAGACGGTGGGGTTGACTTGCTATCTGAGAAAAATCAAGCTGAGTAAAATACTCACCCATTATGTCAGAAACATAGGTATTAGTGTTTTCTGGAAATAAAAGGTGGATGTATGAAACAGACTCAGATCCAAGTTTTGCAAGGATCCTATGAGAAGCTAGTTTGTTCAATCTTCTCCTATAGACTTTTTCAAGGTCAGGGATGAAATCGAACAAACCTTCAGAGTTTCTTCTAGTAGAATACCTTGCGGTGTTAACTGACAGTGGAGTCGCCAGGTGGACTTATGTCTAATTTCGGAGGGTGATTGGACTAAAAATATACCAAAAAAAGGGAAAAAGGTAAAAAACTAAAAGAAACAAAGGTCGTCCATGAACAAAAATATTTTTCCCTGGCAACAACGCCAAAAGATGTTGTCCGCTGATTGCACACCAGTGGCAGAAATCTTCCAAAAGCTGTCTCCTCACTTGAGAAAGTGTGAGAGGTGTGACCTTGGGGGCAAGCACAGAGCTAGGTACTGTCACCTACTCCTAGCTGCTCCGTTTAGGCTAACTCCTAACTAAGCCAAGGGGGGTAGTCCCTAACAAAGAGTTTTCTAAGGCTCAATGTGGTTAAAGTGTTTTAATTAGTTGCAGATGGGTGTTATGTAGGAGTTATTATGATTAGAAGTGTTTATTTATTATGAGTATGACACTTAATCAAAAGCAATCCATGTTGCTAGAAAGAGATTAACAGATAAGCAATGATTCCAGACTTTAATTATGCATTTAGAGATAAAAATGATAATAAACCATAGACAATTGATCAAACGATATAATTATGCAAATTAAAAAAGGACCAGTGCCTTATGGAGTCAATAATGCTGAAATGCGCAAGAGAATTAAACACAAGTCTATAAATCAACTAGTGAATGTTAGGTGATGTGAGTGCTCTTGGTAGGTTTTAAGGATTTTATGTGCTCTTGGTTAACGTGTCAATGAAGGTTTGTCAAACGCAGGGTGAATCTTCTAAGTTCACTCCATTGGAGACATGTTGGGCCCACCCAGTATCCCAAGCTGGTATCACAAATATTGACCAGCTAGCTGAGAAGCTTAGACAACAGTGTTGATGAAATTGTCATTGATGCCAACATGGACATGCAGTAACCCCACAGGAGTTCATTGATGCCACCAATTTGCTGAAGATGTTGAAGACCCAACTGATGATGCTGAAGCCCTGGTAAATGTTGGAGCTCTTGAAGTATATGGAGTTCTTTTGGTAGTTGATGCTGCACAAGGTGTTCAATCATCTTAGCGGATGCTTTTATTAGATTCATACTATGATGAGTATATAAGTGTAATTTGCCATGTGGCAATTATTGATGGTGCTATCCAATAAAGGGAAAAGATAGCATCAGCTGCAACTGGACAGAGCTATGAAATTATGGATGCTGGTATGCTTTTGATAGGACAAGTGGGGTATGTTGTAACTGGCATGCACTCAACTAAAGAGGCTCGGATGGGTGATAGATTGCATCATGTTCGAAGTGTTATTCAACCCCTTCCTGGTTTCAAGGAAGCAAAACATATGGTACTTGCTGGAGTTTACCCAGCTGATGGATCAGATTTTGATGATTTGAAAAGTGCAATGATAAGCTAATGTGTTGGAAGTTAAACGCAAAAAGTTTAAGAAAGTCGGCCCAATAAAGCATACTACAGGTTGGCTCCATAAATATTAAAAAAAAAAGTTAAATGAGGTAAGTCGGCCCAGAATAAAATAATAGTTTTTTATTAGGTCGGCTCCCTAATATAGGGGTGAAAACTAGTATAAATAAAGCACGAGGGATCTCATTTGAAGAGTAAAAATTCAGTGGAATGCTCTTAGGAAATTCATGGGCACTGTGGCAGCCACATAAAAACGCAGGTAGCAGAGAAGCAGAATTTTGACAGTCATTTTTTTTGGGTTCTTAGCAGCAACAGTATACTGAGAACTTCGGGGGTCAGCAGTAGAAGTCTAAAAATAATAATTACATCTCTGATTTCAGGCAGCAGCAGAGTTTGATCAGCTCTGATTTTTGGGTGACATTTGAAGTCTGAAACTCCACAATAAAATATTTTTGGGGTTTACATTGTTAAGGAGGCTACAGGTCTACACCTTAACACAATCAATTTGTGGGAACTCTGATATCTTAGTCACAGTTTTGATTTGAAAGAAAGCTACAATTTGAAGACAATCTTGACAATCCCAAAGTGAAGACAAGATCACAGCTGCAGCAGAGTTATAGTTTTTTACTTTGATCCTTTTACCACAGTTCATGTTTTTTTCATACACCAGCGTTGAAGTGTGGCTGCTGCTTCATCTTACAGTGTGAAAAAATTACCAGCTGCCAAGAATTGCAAATCTGAGCTAGTAGAGCATTACCACACAGTCCGAGTTTTGAAGGGGTCACTATTGCTGATTGGTCCTGAATTCTCCCTTACTGCTGACAGTCAGGTTTTTGGAAGAAGTCTCCAGTTATCACCAGCTCAAGAAGTTACCAGCAGTTATAGTCCATGACAGACCCGAGCTTAATAAGGTATGTTAACCAAAGTAAAGTGTAGATAATGTAAAGAGTAGAAGAAGTAAAGTGTGAATGAAGTAATGTAAAGTGTAAATGATATAAAGCGTAGATATGTACAGTGTATGTACTTTCTAGTGAAGTGAAAGATATATACATCCACAGAGATGACAATGCACAAGACTTGATGTTGCCGTAAATGTGAAATTCCCTACAACCCCGTCAATTTGATGGTGTAGTGTGAATTGAGCAAATCACTGCGATGATATCTACAGGACTGTGATTAAGTGATAATGGAAGAATGACAGCTACATGATAGAGTTTCAAGAATGAAGTGAATAGAACTTGCAGGTTTGAGTGCCAGTTGAAGTAAAGCAATAAGACAGAAGGGCATAGTACCAGCTACAGGACTGATTACAAAGGTAGAGCATGCATGCTACAGGGACATAAAAGTCTTGTCGAATGATAAAAATAAAAGGTCAGTAGATTCAAGTTAGTAGTGATGAAGTGATCTTTTTGCCCAGTAAAGAAGTGATCTCAGTCCTTCATGAAATTGTGAGTTTAAAGTGCAGTTGGGTATATGAGACTGTAGAAGTCTTTGAAACAACGAATAAGATGCATGGGAAAATCTTTGATTGAGAAGAATTCTTGATGATAGGCATAACCAGCAAACGAGTAAGTATTTTATCTTGGCAGAATATCTATATTGGCTAGTATCAGTATATCTGAACAGATCCTTGAAGTTTTTGACATAAAAAGATTCTTGAAGTATTGGTATGAAGAGATTCTTGACGTCCTGTGTATATGAGCAGTGCATTGGCATAAAAAATCTTTGATGACATTACAGACCTGTGATGAATTGGCTTAAGCAGTACATAGATGTTTGTCTTAATCATTGGCATAATTTTAATGGCAAAATCAGAAGTGTGAGTATATCCTTGAGCAACATATTTGACAGGTTCATGACATGAGTTGATGAACAAATCTGTGAATCAATGAAGAAGCAGTAAAAATGCTTGATGACTTGACACAAGGATAAAGTCTGTGTAAAGCATTGATGCACATAAACAGTCTCAGATCAAGTCCTCTCTAGCCATTGCAAACTGTCCACTTATACAACATCATACATTTACAGGCTTGATAGAAGATACCATGAATGAGTGAGAGCAGCAGTAAAGAAATATAATGCACAAGAGTAGATCCTTGCAGCAGTTGTATGATGACTTGACAGTGACCAGCAGGATTCCTGATATGATTGATGAACAGAAATGATGAGCAGCGTTGGTAATGAGCAGAGATGAGCAGTGGTAATGAGCAGCAGTGAGCAGTGTTACAGCAGAGTTGATGTGATGAGCAGAGAAGAAGAGCAGCTTTGATGTGTCAGAGATTTCTTGTGTGACATAAGTATACTGTATTGTAAAAGCAAGCTTGTCTTGCTTTTGAGGTTAGGATACCTCAAACCCTTCTTAGCAGGGTCTAAGAAAACCAGGCAGGGTCCTGGATTAAGAGCAGGTGCTCTATGTATCAGTAGGTGCTGATTTTGCCTAATGGTTGTAGCCGGACCAAAAATAATACAAAAATATTACAAAATTATATTGTGTTGTGTTCTTTTGTGTTATGGTTCCTGATGATCTAAATGCTTATGCTATGTGAATGATGATATGAAATATATGTATGATATGATTATGAGATTGGTAGAATAATGAAATGATGAATTGGTAGTTAAGTGTGACAGGTCAAGAAAAGTTGTAAAAATTGATTTACACTGATTCACCCCCCCTCTCAGTGTCTACAAGTAGGGTTCCGACGCCTCTACTAGGAAGTACTTTGGAAAATTCCCTACAAATCTGGTGCATTGGTTGTGGGGTGTTAAATTTTATTAAGTTATTCTTGCAGGGTTAAAGATCCAGTGCCGTTTCCGGGTACTCCGATCTGAGATTAGTTAGAGCATACTCCGGAAAGAGGCGGGGGGGGGGGCGAAGTTAATTAATTAAGGGATGTGTGTTGCAAGTTTTATTAGATCAATTAATTAGGACTCTCCGATTGAGAGCACTCTTGACCCTGTCTTATGACAATGGTTCAAGAGACTTAGCTAATCTAAGATGCCTAATGCAGGGGTATGCAATTCTATGAATTCTCTCCGATAGAGAGTGCTCTTGACTTTTTTTACTGCAAGTTCAAGAGTCTTACTTAATTTGTTAAACTTGAAAGAGAAATAAAACATAAAACATAAATCTAACTACCCAAGAGTCTCTTTCAGGATTTTTAGGGCCCTAATCGAGAAAGCAAGGGGGTAAGTATATAGTAAGAAATATGCCACGTTCAATTTAAACAATCAAAAAAATATTTTGAACTCATTTTATATGGACAATAAATTAATCAAACATGCACTACTTGACTAATATTATGTCATTATCCTACCCTATTCTACCATTAGCAATTTAAATGAAAATGTAAAGCATGACAGTGAGACGATCTAGGATTCCCCCAAAAGGGGGAAGAAGGGTGTGGGATCCGTAATCCCACTCACTTTTTATTAATTTTACAATTTTTTGATGACTTGTTCTTTGCCTTTTCCTGGAAGAACAGGGAAAGAAAGGGATGGGAGAAGAGCGGATATTGTCTTTTTGTTATTCTTGCTTGCTCTCTTGCTTGCTTTTAGCCTTTGGTATTTTCTCGATTCCTCCTACAAATAAGAGCTTTAAACAGTTCAAACATTATCTATTAGTTAAAAATTTAAAGACAAACTTCTAACTATATTCTCGAAAAAGAGGGTAAAAACCAGTGATGAAAAAAGAGGAAAGAGAGAGGATAAAAACCAAGGAAAGGGAGAGAGAAAAGGTGAAAAAGAGGGCTGTTCAAAGGCAAAAAGAGGGCTGTAAAACAGTGAAAAAGAGGGCAGTGAACAGTCAAAAGAGGGCTGTTTAAAAAGAAGAAAGATAGGGCTGTCCAAAGTGAAGAAAATGGCCAAAAAATAGGGCAAAAGAGGGTTGTCCAAAGTGAATAAGAGGAGCTGCAAAGTAAAGTAAAAAGAGGGTAGCGAAGAAGAAGAAGGAAAGGCAAGCCAAACAAGGCAATGAGAAGGAATCCTAAGGGTTGAAAAAATTAAACTAGGGCTTCCTAAGTGACGGTAAGCAAAAGAACATTAACTTGTGGATGGAACCAAACAGAGAGAGATTTATTCTAAGCTTTCTTTTTGAAGCAAAAGATGACGAACACTGTAGGTCCTGCAATTAAAATTTTTAGACTCAAATGGTTGTTTTGAAGCATGGGATAGAAGCAACTGAGGTCACACCCTTCTACAATCTATGAAGCCTGAATCACATCAAAACTTAAAACAAGACGTGAGATAAAATGTATGCTAGTATGTTAGGAAAATCAAATCAAGATAAACATTTTGTATAACTTACTACTCATGTCCATCAAAATATCGATTTACTTTGCATAAATAACCAAATTGAAGCTACAAATGGCTATTCTACTGTTCCAACAATGGCTTTCTTGAGCTAGCAATTATTTAAACACATACAAGTAAAAATAGATGAGTTAGAGACAATATCACCTCAACCATGAGGAATCCAGCACAATCAAAAGCCCATAGACCTCCAAAGTTGAATATCTTTATTAACAAATCCAAAGCAAAATGCATGATACAATTTTCTCAGAGTAACTTTAACCCAAAAGACCCATCCGAATAGAGTCGAAGAAGCTTCTATTTATACAATGAAAGAAGAACCCAAAACCCTAAAACCAGAAAACCAGACCTAACCGGACCGACCACCACTGAAAGACCAGACCTGAAGAAGGTGAGCTGGGAGTGAGGGGAGTCCTCCACCTAGGCAAGGCGCCCCCACTCCAACCCTAACCACTGCAAACAATCCATTATTGAGCCCACACATGTGGATGACGCCCTCATGATGAACTGGGGCGTGAATGATGGAGAGAGGCGTGATCTTGGAAGGTGAAGGCGCCTCTTAGGTATGGAGGAGCCACTGCTAGGTTTGGAGGAGCCTACTGCTGTCAAATCATAATGTTATCATCATTTTTTTCCTCGATCAAATCATCAAACCAATGAGTGCTCTCCATCTCATCCAATTCGAGAGTTTAGCTGGAGATGACAAGTCTGTTAACTGAATATATCTTTATTGCTCACTGAATGCTGACTGAAGCTGAGTTATGATAACTCCAATCATCATAAATTACCATTGAGATGTCATTTAGCCTTTTATTTCACTGAATTTGGATTAATTTTCTCCAAAATAATCATTTTTTTCCCCAAAAATGATTTTTTTGAGAAAATGAGCATTATTTGTCTGATTGATGATCTGAAAGTTGGATCTGACTAGCTAGCTGATCAAGAATGATTTTGGGCTTAAGGTTAGAGCCTTCAATCACTGAAAATGGGGTCCGAATGACTAACTTATTACAAACGGGATTTTTCCATTTAATTTATGGAAAAATTAATAAAAAAACTTAGGGAAATAATTAAAAAATTAAAAAATAATTTTTTAACCCGTCTGGTAAAATATTTTTGGAAACATTTTAAAGGTCCTATTGACTTAGGACATGACCATGCTTTATTCTAACAATTACTAGTAGGTTTATATATACTCAGTTGGGCTCTAATAACCCCCCAAGGCCCATAATTCAAAGTCGGGCATTCCAGCTTTGGAGGAAGCACGAGAAAACCTCGTCAATTATACTCAGCTATAGGCAAAGAATAATTGTCAAGGGCAAAAAACTCCCTAGAATACCTTAGTTGAGATTCTACGTCTTAGGAGACCGAACCACTCAAAACACCCTACTAGCACATTTTATTACAAACCCCATGGGGCCATGGTCAAAATTATTCAAATGAAAAACTGGTTAGCCAATATTGGCTAGACATGAGGACAGATCAACTGATACACTGGAATCAAACATTGGACATGTTTTCCAATCGGCGGCTCCTCAGGTAACCCAACTATGGTACAAAAAAGTTGGTAACAACTCTCAAGTAGCTTTATGTGCATATGTTGTTTTTCCTTATAATTCTTCTCCTAACGTGGAATGGATAATGGATTCTAATGCATCTAAACATATGACTGGTGATGCTTCTTCATTTACTTCTTATGATTGCAGAGGTTATCTTGTTCCTACTTGTCTCTAACGTTCCTATATGGAAGCATTGACATTTCCTATATGGAAATGCACCTATTTTTCAGATTAGTTGCTTGATGACTAAATTTTCATATATTTAAGTGAAATCTTTGGCTCACTATTTATATGTTATGGCTGACACTTAATGTGTAAAAGTAACTTCATTTTCCTTAATGAGAAAGTTCATCTTTTATTTGATCATATTATGTTGCCGTTCCTTTATATGATGTTTGCTAACCTTTGGTATATAAGCATTTTCATTTCTGTATGAGCAATTTTGTTTTATGATCTCTATATGCTTTAATCTTGAAAGTTCTTGTCCATATAAGTTCTCTGTTTAGGATTTCCCCTTATTCCAAAAATAATGAAGCACCATCTTCTACTGTTAAAGTCATGATGTTCATCTGTATGATATCATTTTCGATGTGTAAACCATTGGGGTCTTGTTTCTTCGATGTTTGAGGTCTTCTACAGATATTTATATTGCACCTTGATTGGAAGAATGTCTGCTATCTGCATGTGTATTGGCCATCTGGTTTTTTTTGTACACTGTTGTGGTGTTCTTAGCAACACGTTCTGTTGTATCGGCCATTAGAAGGTATATGTACATTGGTGTGGATGTTATATCAGAGTTCTTCAGCTATCATGTATGGTTGTGATGATTCTTGTGGTGATGTGGGCATCTTGTGATTGGATTTCGTCACATGTTCTCGACATTTTATTGTTGGGTCTTTCATCGTACAACCTGGTTCATGTGCACTTTCATGATTCAGTGAGAAGTGGTTGTTCATCGCCAAATTCCATCAGCCGAAGTGTTCTTCTTATTTGCAGCTTTGGTTCTTTAGGAAGTTGTCATCAAGGGGGAGCAATAATGAGTCCTTCCTTCCTTAGTGTTAGTGTGGGCCCTTCTCCCAACCATTATTAAGGGGGAGTGTTGGAATATATTATATTCCTTGGAAGGTAATAATGTCTTTGTATTATGTCAGAAGTTGTCTGCAATCTTATGTAAAAGAGTAATACATTTAACCCATAGTTATATGGTGTTGTATTTACTTGTGTAGAGTATTTGTCCATGGTATTGTATTAAGAGATGTTATTTTGGAGAATTATATTATCCCGCATGCAATAGGTGAGAGTAATTCCTCCTCATTTCTTAGTATATAATAGGGTTAAGCGAGTCTCTCTATATCATGTATTCTTGATGTCACTAGTGGTACTATTGTGACACTACTATACACCATCTATAATCTTTGGGGTATTTGTGCTTTGCTCTCTTGTAAGATTGGAGAAGACATTTTGGAGATAATAGAAGACTACCTTCCCGTGGATGTAACCCATTAGGGTGAACCATGTATATCGGTGTTCTCTTGTCCTTTTATTTTCCTATTTTGATCTTTTATTATATGTTGTTGGTTGCTTAGATAGGTTAACTAGTTTAGCTTAACTTTACTATTCTAACAAATGCACCACCTCAAAAAATTAATCTTTCCAACAAACGACTGGATTTCCTTCTTATTTATAGGAATACTGATCTTCAAGATGGATTTGAAACAATTAGGGTTTATATTAATCCTATCAACTGAAACTATATGGCCCAAGATATTTCTTGCTTGCGTAGAAAAATGAGATTTCTTAGGAATCAAAGACAATCCAAATTTTCTGCACTTAAGAAATGTCTACCTAAGGTGTTTTATATGTGCTTCATCTGAATTAGAAAAAAACGTGATATCATCTAAATAAATTACCACAAACTTATCCTTTTCACCAATAAAGGATATGTCCATAGCCCTCTGAAAGGTTGCACCTGCGTTCATGATACCAAACTGCATTTTGTCGTACATGAACGTTCCCCAAGGAGCAATAAATGTTGTTTTTCTTTATCATCTTGATGCACAACAATCTGATTATACCCTGATAATCCTTCAATCATAGATATCCTTTCAACACCCACCACTTTCTGTAAAATCTTACAATTTTAGGCAGTGGATAGTTGTCCATAAAAGAGGAGCTATTTAGATTATGAAAATCTACACAAATCCTTATTTCATCATTTTTCTTACGCATAGGCACCAAATTTGCTACCCAAGTAGAATATCTCTTTTCCAATAACTGGTAGAAATGATGGATTGATCCTCCTAAGCTTTCATCTGAAAGGATTAGTATTGGGCTTCAATGCAATCTTATGCTGAATTATGATAGTATACTAAGTATTCAAGTATTCATAAGGCCAAGCAAAAATATCCACAAATTCTTTCAAAAGTTTGATATATCTTCTCCTGTCTTTATCTGAAAGTGCTTTAGATATTTTAACCATTTTAGGTTTATCAACACTACCAATTTTATAACTCAAATAATTCTCTTTAGATGGCTGCATAGTGGGCTTCAATAAGGTGTCATTGTTAGAAAACAATCTCTCTAGAAGTACAAGAACTTTGGGGATGGCATTTCCTTTCAGTTCAATTATATTATGCTTACCAATTGATTTTTTAGAATAAGAATCCCTTTTGTCTATCTCAACATCTTCAGCCTGATCAATTAATGAAGTGGAAAACTCACTTATCAATTCCATAAATTTATTTAACTCCTGATCATCATCAAACACCCTTTAATGCTTAATATTAACTGGAATTAAAGGTTTGTATCTAACCTGAATTGGATATCTGAGTTGCATTTGTTTTCAGACTTTAAAATAGGTTGTTTCAAGAATAAATTATCCACAAGATCCCATACCTAATTCCTGTAAATATTCTATTATCCACAAGATCCCATACCTCATTGCTGTTGTTGGAATATAATCCGTCGGGATTATACTTTAGTGTAAATATTAGGAATATGAATAGTTACATAGGAAGGTGAAAAGGATGGTTGGAAGATGAATCTCAACCACCATATGAAATGTATAAATGTATGCATTAGCAATGGAATAAGATGAATTCGAGAGTTATTATCCAACAGTGGTATCAGAGCACCACCTGCCATAACTCCTGCCATTAAGTTTCAGTCCTGGCAGCCTAAATGCTTGCCAGTCCATTGCCAGACCTCCATTCTGCGCCTTATCAATTCGTTTTAGACTGCCTGCAATTGTCAGTCTGCCTCTGAATGCTTTCCTGCCAGCCTGCGAGCATTTAATTGTATACGCTATTCTCTTCCAGACCTGCGTTGAGCAATTAAACGGTCCAAAGATGCTGCATGGTTTTGACTGTTCATTGCAAGAACGTTTGAATTAATTCCTAACCCTAATTTGGTATATGAAGCATTTTCTTTGTATCACCATCCCATTTCAATATAGTGTTCTCTCATTCTACTGTTGCGAGTGCCTTCTCGGTGTTGAAACTCCCTCCACCTGCAAATTCACATTTTCAAGTTGTGACTTGACTGCAATCTTCCTTGAGAGGGTCGTGTGCCACTCCCAGCACAAGCTGCGACCTCAGTTATTCCTACCCGTGAATACGTGTCTGCAAACCCTAAAATAATATGTTCAATATATTCTCGTCTCCTCTTAAATATTGTTTTTATGAATGAGTTCTGTTTTGTGAGAAAGCTTTGAGGAGACTTGGCACTTTATTGTGGACCACAATATTGTATTTGTTGCCGTAATATTGTATCCCATCCTGAGAGCCGCGACTTCGACATCGTACTGAGAATTGACTGCTGCGACTAGTAGGGATTGAAGACGCCTTGCTGCTGCATGTTTGTTATAATGCTGAAGACTCACGCTTTTCATTTTGCATGAAGATGTGATAGATGAGATTGTATTATGTTAGTTGCTATGTATATTTTGTGAGCTGAGTCCTCCATCCTTGAGCAGTCTTCCATGTGTGAGCTGCGACTTACATATGTAAGATTTATTTTTGGAACTGAGACTTCAATCTCATATTGAAAGCTGCGAACCTGTGGTCTGAACGAGAGCTAAACTGAAAGAGAACGTGGTGGAGACTCAAACCCTCTCCAATTGAGTGAAGTTGTATTTGAAGCCACAATGATGTAATCTGAAGATTCACGATGTTTCTCAAGTGCATGGAGGTAAAATCTTGATGTTGTATTTATTTATGACCGTTGGAGACTGCATAAACCCTAATTTTTTTGACCTAATTCTTGTACATGGAGTGCGTTCATAAGGCAGTTGTATGAGCCCAAGATTAGAGCGTGCATTTGATTAGCTCGTGGCTTATGATCAATGTATGTTGCGAATGTTGTATTGAAATTTTGCAAATATATTCATATGTATGAATAATGTTGAGTGTACTCGTTGTATAAGACATGGATGATAAGCGATTGTCATAGGAGATATGCATTTGATGTCGAGACTGATATAACTGTTGATGCTTGAAGAAAGTATATGTTGCATGTAATGTTTCACTTCTCTGAAGTGATTTTTTCTTAAAAATTGTTGCGAGTGCTTAAAACTGCTTGCATTCCCCTGAAGATTGAAGCTGCATTTTGAGATTGAATTTGTGACCACACTGGTTAAGAATATTGTTGACAGCTGAATATTGACTTGCTGGGACTCGACCCTTCTGTCACTTGTACGACTGTAAGAAGTTTTTGAAGATTGTTGCGACTGCCCATCATGTTGATTGCATAAAGAAATCAATTGAGGAGTTTCAATTTTCTTTCATTCTGCTGCAAGAAGTATGCAAAGAGTTTTATTCGTGTATGAAATTTCCACCAACACATTTCCTTATGAACTTATTGACAGCATATTTTCTCTGCCTCCGTGTTGTTGACAAAGAAGCGTTCTTGGTCAATGATACTATCATTGTATCACTTTAAAACTTGAAGTTGAGATATTAAGATTGTAAATCACCTTGGCAGAGGCTGTAGACCTGCAAGGTTATTGTTTTTCTATTATCTCATTCTCTTTGTCATATTAAGTTCATTATTGTAAATTACAGTCGCAGTTGCAAAAGATGCAATCTATAGCATCTGTAGTTGGTGCCACTCTCACTGGCAAGAGAGGCAGAGGAAGAAGAAACTTCAGAGGTAGAGGAGGAAGAAACAACTCTAGCAAAAGATCAGATTCGAAGTGCAAGCGTTGTGGAAATATTGGACACACAGCAGATCAGTGTTGGGCTTCGTGGGACTCCATCAAAGACAGACATAACCAGAAGAAAGATGACAATAAAAGCCAAGATGCTAGTAAATCTTCAGATTCTGCTCATTGTATTGTTGCACATTGTAATCTTGGTATTAATGAAATGACTTCACTTTCATCTTACATAGAATGTTGGCTACTTGATATTGGTGCAACATCACACATGAATTTTAGAAAAGACTTTTTTGAAGAACTTAATGAAACAATAAATGGTATAGTTTACTTTGCAGATAAGTCAAGTCTTAAACCAAAGGGAATGGGCACCATTCGGCTAAAGATGCCTAGATTCCCTGATTTCTTGTTTAAGAATGTTCTTTATCTTCCAGAGTTGTAGAGAATCCTGCTGTCCTTGGTGGAGATTCAACAGCAAGGCCATTCCATCCACATGTTTGATGGAATCGTAGAAATAAGAAAGTCCTCTGACAACCAAGTCATCATGACTGGATACGAAGATGGGAAGCTGTTGAAGCTAAAGGGTTCATCTTCAAGGGTTAAGAACTATGCCTACCTCTCTCAGCATGGAGAAGGTAATTTGTCATCAAGTTTATTGTGGCATGCAAGATTTGGTCATCTGAATTATAAGAGTCTTCGTTTGTTTAGAAAGAATCGTGTATTTGGTTTGCCCACCATTCCCAAAGAGAAGAGCAAATGTGATGCATGTATATTAGGGAAACACAGTAAGCTGCCATTCCATGAATCTAATTTCAGAGCAAGTAGGAATTTAGAATTAGTGCATTCTGATTTATGTGGCCCAATGCCAACTCCTTCTACCAATGGGAATAAGTATTTTATGACCTTTGTTGATGACTACTCAATAATGTGCTAGATTTACTGTTTAAAGACAAAATCAGAATCATTTCAAACATTCAAAGACTTTCATGCATTGATAGAAAAAGAAGCACAATCTAAAATTGGTACACTTCGTACTGACAATGGGAAAGAATACACTTCAAATTCTTTTGAAGATTATCTTCACCAACTTGGAATTGTACATCAGACTACAGTTCCCTACAATCCTCAACAAAACGGTGTAGCAGAAAGAATGAATAGAACCATAATGAATATGGTACGCTCAATGATGTTTTTTAAGAATATAAAAGTAATGTTTTGGGGTGATGCAGTGAAATGTGCAGCCTATTTGAGAAACATAAGTCCCTCAAATGCTTTTGATAACAAGACTCCACATGAAATGTGGTTTGGCCATCTCCCTTCAGTCAGGCATCTCAGAGTTTTTGGTTCCACCTGTTATGCCTTGATTCCAAAGGAGCAAAGAAATAAGCTTGGTGCTCGAAGCAGAAAATGCATTTTCCTGGGGTACGAAGAATACTCCAAGGCATACCATCTGTATGATGAGGTAAACAAGAAGTTTGTTATTTCCAGAGATGTCATTTTTCTTCAGACTAATAAAAATGACCAGTCCATTGAGAGACAGCTTGATCATTTAGAAAAATATCCTCATCCATATAAATATTCTGAAAATGAATATGAAATTCCAAACCTTGAAGGGGGGATTCCTATTCTGGATCAACCTTTGGAATTTCCATATGAAGCACCAACTCCCTCGCATGAAGAAGTTCCTGCTACTTCACCTAAACAAGAGATTCAACTGGATGATGTGATTGAGAGAATTGGAACACTCTCAATCAATGATGAAGCACCACCAGCTGATCAACCAGGACCATCATGGAAGATTCCTAAATGGGCCACAAAGACACTTGAAAGTGTCCATCCGGATGAAGTTGGAAAGACGGGAACGAGAAGTTCAGAAAGACATGAAGATGGAGGAGAAGCAGATAATTCAGGTGATGACATGGATGTATCATTTGATTGTGAATTTAATTTATCTGCTAACTTTGAACCAACTTCCTTTGAAGAAGCTTCTACTCGAGTTGAGTGGAAAGAAGCTATGCAGAATGAGTATGATGCACTCATGAAGAATGGAACTTGGAAGCTGGTTGACCCTCCAGTTGGAACCAAACCAATTGGACGCAAGTGGGTGTACAAGAACACATATAGATCAGATGGCTCACTTGACAAGCACAAAGCGAGGCTTGTAGCAAAAGGCTATGCATAGAAGGAAGGAATTGACTATTAAGAAACGTTTTCTCCTATAGCAAAATGGGCTACCATCCGTACCTTACTCTCTTTAGCTGCTCAGAAAGGGTGGAAAGTTCATCAGATGGATGTGAAGACTGCTTTCTT